>QLSS01000001.1:3861656-3910192 GCA_024372645.1 Trichomalopsis sarcophagae
AGAGAGAGAGAGAGAGAGAGAGAGAGAGAGAGAGAGAGAGAGAGAGAGAAAAAGAAGAGCTGGCCTTGGAGTTTTTAGGGACAACGAACCGCTACGGCATTGTTTGCTCAGCAAAAGGAGAGCCTGATGCACAGAGCGAGACATCGGAGAGAGGGAGAGAGACGCTTCCGGATGAATTACAGCCTTTATGGTCAGCTCGCTGCACGAGTGCGCGTCGTCCGGGATTATTCAGTCTGCCAACGACGACGACTACGACGACGGAGACTGTGTATTTGCATTCCTTGAGAAGATGTCGCTTGTCGTGTTGGCTCTTTTTACGTTTTCGTTTTATCTTCGGGGATCGACGCGCTCGTGTTTTCTGATCGAACTGCCATCCGGACAATTGCACTGTGCTGTATTTTCCATGCGCGTTCAAAATAGCAACGAGTATAGACACTTACTAGGTCCACTTGAATAAGCAGAAAATTGAAAAATCGCTCATTCGACGACCCTTTGTCCTCTAATTTCGTATTCGACAACGTACGAGCTGCTTCAATCCTCTCTTCTCGACTACTCGTCTCTGTCTCTCTTGGTGAAATTAAACTCGTGGCCCTTTCCCGGAATCCCTGGTTCCTCTCGTGCGACATCACACCAACACGTGACAGCCGCGCACGAGATGAGGGAGGGAGTTCAACCTCAGACCGGAAGGGAAGAAAAAAGTGTGCCTTTCACGGAGAGAGTGCATGCAGGCGTGTTGTATAAAAGCCTGCCTCGGCTTTTATATTCCGTTGCCAGAGGTCGGCTGCTGTGGTTTCGTCGCTGCTCCTCGTCAGGGATGACTTTCGGGATAGAGCGAATAAAGCGAAGCGTATCCCAAGGAGATCCGAGGCCGTCGACGAAAGAGTTGGGCTATTTACGATTCATTCGAGAAATAAACTCGCTCTCGAGCAGCCGAAAAAGCTCGAATTCAACGCCGACCTCATATTACGCGCATCCAAGCGTCTACTGTGCACTTCATCGTGAATTGGATAATTACGCCAACTGCAGCGCGTCTATCTGGGTTGCGGAGGTGAAATTCTAGCGGTGCGCGAAGGTATGACGAGATTTCGCGCCGAGTGATTTATTCGCGCGGAATATCAGCGTGGAGAGCCCTCGCGCGAAAACCAGCGAACCCGTTGGATATAAAACCCTCCTATCCGCGCAAATTCATTCCGGCGAATATCACCTCTCGATTCCGCCCATCCCATCAAGGGACGTTGTGTGACCGGATAGGGAAACACACCGCTTTACACCACGTGTGTGTGTGTGCAATAACGACGTAAGCGAGTCATCGAGCGCAACGCGGTAGGGAAAAAAAAGGGACGAGAGGGAGACAGAGCTTCCCCCTTCGTATATCACAAGCGTACTGCAGCAGTGCACACGACAGACGTCGTCGTTATTCGATGAATCCGACAGCAGAGCTTATGGATGTATCGAGGGAATGAGAATGAAGCCGATGCCTATATCGGATATTATTTGCTTTCCCGTCGCGCCTTCAGTCTTTGCAGTAGCGTAATATCACGAGAAGTTCGCCGCGTATCGGCTTTCGATATATAATAAACGAGAGCGAAATTTTCGGCTTTGACGATGGAATATTTTCTCCGCCTATTGTATTTCGGAGCGACGACGCAAGTTTTTCGATATATCAAGAGAGCCGATGATGGTGTATGGGAAACGGCGAATGAATCGAAATAACTCGCTCGACTATATACCTATGCTAATATATTCACGCTAAACTGTTTTCGTTCGTAAGCCGCTTAGCCGCCCGAGCATCTTATAAAAGCGCTTTCCTTGCGCTCGGAATAATCGGGCTTTTCGTTTTACCTCGCATTGTTTTTCTCTGAATTCCAACAAAAGCTATGGAAAAAGTCAACACACACGCTTCTGGGGCGTCGAGTTTTGTTAGCTCGGAAGCTGCACACACCGTATAATGCACACCTCCTCTCTGTGGCGGCTATGAAAAGACGCGAGAGAGAAAGGGGAATCCTCGAGTCATTCAGCAGCCATGGAATCAATGTCGCCTAGGTAAACCGCTATGTTTACCCTCGAGTCTACTCGCAGCGCCGCAATTTCACTTGTCGTCTACGTGTGCGAGGTAGACGTTTTCATCTCCGCGTTTTTTGCGCCACGCGATCCTGCGACGTCGCGCTGCTCTCTTATACGCCGATGTGTGAAAGGGAGCATTGAGACGAGAGAGTGCCAAAGAGACGCGTTGCGCGCGAAAGAGAGAATATCGGCATTCAAAGAAAAAGTTTGCAAATATTCTCTTTGTTCCCTTCTACGTCGTATATCACTTCGCGACTATGCATATGCGAGCGTCAAAAGTCAGGGCTGAGAGAGTACAACACACTCTGCCGTATCGTCTATTTCTAATTTTAGATCTCCTCTTCTTCGGCTATTTCCAAGTCTTCGTGGAAACATAACACTCGAGTGCAGCAGCATCGCGCTACACACCATCGAACAGCAATATTTTCCAACAATCACACCAGCGACCAAAAGGAAAAAGAAAAAGAAAACGTGAACAACTTGTTGCGCGCGCAGCCGAGGAAAAAGCAGCCGCGCATATAGCATCGGCAACAGATCGATAGAGCGAGATTCGCCGAAAGCAGCGGCCGGTCAAGCCGCTCGAGCACTGGTCGATCTCGTTTTTTTTTTTTTCTCTTCGCGCTCATCGCCACTGACTAAAGCGCGCGCGAGCCATTATTATACAATTTCAATCGCGCGTCTTACGTAAGAACTAAGTCGTCGCGAGTGTGAGTTCGCTCGCTACATCCTCGCGCGGTCATTACTCCCGAGGTCCGCGTGCGCTGTTTTTATACTCCGCGGTGAGTCTCACGTGGTGCTAGTCTCGAGAATTATAAACGAGCGATTCTCCAGCGGACGACTCGCCTTAAAAAAACTCGTTCGCCTCGGCGCTTTGCATATACTCGTTCTGCAGTAGAAGGAGCCGCGCAGACGGTATGTTTATTAATAGAACACACAAGCGCAGTCTTGAGCTTTTTCTCGCGGATTAGTCGCTGCAGCTAACTGCTGTACTAGCCGGACGATTAGTCCGAGGCGATTAACGCTAAAAGGCTCGAAAGCGCTGAGTTGGCTGTACAGGAATGCGCTTCGTTGGACTGATTCAACGGTGATTCTGTTTTTTGTAAATTATTTAGACCGTATACCGGCGAGCGAGTTATGAAACCGCGTCTTCGATGTAAGTGTGCCGCGCTTGAAAATTCGTCGACGCTGCAGTGAAAGTTGATAAACCGAGGAGTTTACACGCGCACGTGTAATGACTGAGAGAAAGACTCACCGATTTCTCAATCTCCCGTCTCTGGCGTGTAAATTCTCTCCGTACCGAGGGCACCTCCGATTCGGTTGAAAAATCTCACACTGAACTGATAAAAAAAAAAATAAATAAATAAATACACTGTCCGTCACTGCTGCACTCGCGCTTAGCACCTCGCGATACAATAATATCCACTCGCGCACCGTGTACAAGGCGACGAGGACGATCTAAGTGTGTACGGAGCGAAGAGAAAAGCGAGAGAAAGAGGGGAGATAACGAGAGAAGAAGAGGAAGAACGTAGTCGCCGAGCGAACTGGGCGCGTACGCGGCTCGCACTGACTCTCCTCTCTCTCTGCGGCTCGGGGGAGGCTCAGGCTGCTGCTGGCAGAACTGTGGAGGTGGCTCTGAGCCGGGAGGGGGAAACATGGCGCCCGCGCACACGCGTGCACACCGATGTGTATAAACGCGACGGCTGTTCCCCCATGACGCCTGCTGCTGATGCTTCTGTGCTCGAGCGGAGACTGGAGTATAGAAAGCCGAGGGAGAGAGAGAGAGAGAGAGGAAGGCTTGTTTCTTGGGCTCTGCGAGTGCGTTGGACCGGCATCCCTTTTGCTCGGGAGAATATATCATGTGTAAGCTGGAGTTTCGTTGTGTATTGTATGGAATAGCGACGATTAGGAGAGCCTCTATTCTATATCTCTTGCGGAATTCGCGACGCTGAAAGGGATGTATACGCGGCAATAAAAAGACGCGTATTTCAAAAGATGAAAGTTATACGGCCGAAGCCGTGCGGATGTGTATGGGAAGCGAGTTTCGCGACGCGGGAGAAAGAAAGGCAAATAAAGACGACAGTAGTCGAGGCGTGTGTGCATAACGCTAGGTTAACTGCAGTTCCGGCGCGTCCCTTTAATAAAGGCTCACTCCGCCGATAAATTGATCCAATGTACGCCGGTACAACAGCCCTAAAAAAAATAATACATCACGTAAACTTTCATAACCCTCGTATATACACGCACGCAAACACACAGCTGGCTATACAACGGCCCGTTTGTCGCTGTTCATTTTTCAACGCGTAATACCCTCCGCGCGCACACGGGAGAGGAATATACGAGCAAAGGGGTATACAAATCGAGGGGGCGTGTAAGACTCTTTTTTTGTCGGCAAGATGTTATTCACCGGTTCTGTTTGGCTGTAAATAGGCGAGCTCGATCGATATAAAGTGTCGGAGGGGAAGTGAGAGAGAGAGAGAGAGAGATCCGGGTAAGCAAATACGCGAAACGCGTCTAGACGCAGTGTGATGCCGCCGGGGGCGGCGTCTCGGAATAGTTGAATTAGAGGAGATGCTCCGACGATGCGATGCTTCACGCGATGGGCTGAATCGATCTCGTTTTAATGTAATATAATTTCAAGGATACCGAGTACTCGTGCCAGCTGTAGAGTCGATGTCTGTCCTCTGGGAGGCGAGAGAACGCTTGTCGGTATGGATATATATATATATATATATATATATATATAAAAGTTCGGTATCAAGTCGGACGTACTTGCACATACGAGCGATTCATCAGCCGTGATTTTTCGCAATAACCGAGCTTACCTCACTTATTCTTCTCGCCGACAAGAGCCGCTGCAGCTGTATCGATTCACGCGTGCTTTTTTGCGATGCAGATGTTCGGCTCTCAACGACTTTGACAGAGGAAAAACGCGGCCGGATGAATTTTTCGATTCTCCGCTGCTGCGGCTGCTGCGACGCGAACGGCTGTAAGGGAATATGCTTGCTGAATTTTCATGAATTTTAGGCGGCCGGGCTATCGTTTCCCCTTTGTCCTCGCTGTCAACTTTTTCCTCTATGGAGATGCCTCTCCGTGTTTACGGTCGTTTGTCGCTAGGGAATTCTCGTATGCAAGAGCGAGTGATGGAGAAGCTTTTTCTAAGAAAAAGCTCCTGCGTGCTTCAACTATCGCGTAATGCGTAAAGTTGGAATTCCGATAAATTAAAATGGATTCAAATCTAATGCGAGTAGCGCCGTCGCCTCGCGGAATAACTTTTATATTATGCTTCGAGCATCGACGGAGACACACCCGCCGCGTCGGCCGTAGATTCGATTTCGCTCGAGGTTTTATGCGCGTACGCGCAGTCAGGCTTAGAGAGAGAGAGAGAGAGAGAAAGATGCAAATTTATGGCCCCGAAGCGGCCGCCGTGAGTCATCCTCCAAGAGAGAGATCGGCATGTGCGCGGGAATGGACTCGGGAGCTGGTGCTTTCTTTAGTACGCGTATGTAGGTTTGAATTGAGTGAAATGTATGCATAGGTATATATGTTTTCGTAAGAAGAGTTCGACTACTCCGAGTAATGCAGTTCAAACAGAGGAAGAACTTGAATTCATTATGCATACCCTCGAAATCGATGCGTACATACATCTGCTCTCCAAAGTAGAAAGTAAAAGCTCATTTTATTCAAATCGAACGAATTCCATGCGAGCTTCGAAAAAAGAGCCGTTTCATCGGTTACCATGCAAGTCACTCGCCGCGCAACAATGCACAGGATGATCTCGGGAAAGTGTCTACACCGCCCGCTGATGCGATGCCGCGGCAGAGATTCCTCGCGACGATAATCAATCGCTCCTCATCTCGATACGTTTACAAGATCGAAATCCCACGAGCGAGAACGAGCACAATTAGTCGGCTGGGATTATCGACGATGATCGAACGAAGACCGGTCACCCCTTTGCTCACAAAAATATTCCAGCAGAATAATAAAGCTCGGCTATACCTCCACGTTTATGCGTACAACGAAACTGGAGCAGCGAAAATTCGCGGAATTAGGCGCACTCGAGAGCCGCGCTATGCAATTAATCAATAGGCACGCGTCTCGACGCCCTCTCGTATAACGAGCTCAGCTCTCTCTCTCTCTCTCTCTCTCTCTCTCTCTCTCTCTCTCTCTCACACTCTCTCTCTCTCTCTCTGCCTCTGATTACTTAGACCTCGCCGAGGCGGAGAGTCGCCGGCGCGTAAAACATCATTTGCCCCGGCGACGTCGTCGCGGGAGATTGCGCTGTGTTTTATATTACTGCGCTTCGTTGCACGCGGTTAATTGTCGATCAGCCTGCCGATAATTACCACGATCGCGTCTATTGCTACCGTATACACACGTATCGATCTTCTCTTATTTTTCAGAAACTTCCCGTCGTCGAGTATCGCTACACGGCTTAAAAGCACGGTAATCGCTCCTAATACGTCGCCGTGAGTATCAGGGGCGCAATTTAATACTCGCGCTAATCGCTTTTCGATATGACATTCGCGGGGGCGAGCGCTGCAAGCTCCTTCCGGAATTTTTCACGGAAAGATCATCGGGAGTGTATAATGATCAACCGTTACTTTTCTACTCTTCGCAGCGTAAATCGTTACGCGATATTGCTGGAAAATGATTCGGTTAACGATCGAATATTGGCTTTGTTTATTCGTAATAACTCGTTATAGCAAAGCTCGCGGAAATGAGTCAGAGCTGCAGAGGGCAATTAGTCGCATAGAAACCGAGAAAAATTCCAACGTCGAATCACACGCGAGCTCGTCGAATCGCGGCTAATAGAAAGCACTCGAGCTACGATCTCTGTGTGTGTGTGTGTGTGTGTGTAATACACTGTATACACTCTGTCCCTAGGAGGGACGCATTGTCTCGGCGTCTTAGCTCTCTCCGATGCCGGAAAATCACTCGAAGGGCAAAACAGCTCTCGCGTGCCGAGGCTCGTCTTGCCGTGTAAGCGCGAACTGACCCCCGAGGGATGTATACCCGGGCGGATAGAGAGAGAGAGAGAGGGAAAGGAGAATTACACCGCGCTGTTCTTCGCGTGTTCAACTTTGTACGCGACTGTGTGTGTGTGTGTGCGCGCGGTGTACTCGATTATAGGGATAACGGATAGCCTCTCATTATTTCGGTAGAGATTCTCCGTGATGGAGGTATATTTTGCAGCTTTGATTCTACGGACGAGGGCCGCGATTGTTTAAGCGTAAAATACGAGTTTAGTCATGATGGTTACACTGAGAGTACTATATATTAAAATTTACTACATATTGTTGTGACCAAGAATCGCGCATATAGCGACCTTAGCAACGAGATCAACGACGTCGCAAATGTTATTGTTTATGTTCAGTCTGATCGTTACAGCTGATGAGCTGAGTCGTGTACGATTAGAATAAAGAGAGTTTGAGTTTAAGTTGCGCTTTTATAAATAACGCGTTGTTATTTAAATTAACCCGTACCTGGTTATAACAATATGTAGGAAAAATTACTACATTAGATAGTAACAGCAGGTCATACTCGCTATTCATAGTAAAAATTGTTAGACTTATATTAAAATTTGTATCACGCGTTTACTAAAAATTACTACATTATATAGTAAAAATTATTTTAAGAATTTCTTCGTGTCGCAGAATTTGAGGTTATAAAGTTGATTTATGCAGTAATCAGAGACCAAAATCTTTCATTTTTTGTTTATCTGGTATTATTAAGTGATAAAATATCATTCGCTGCTATTATTTATTAATTTTGGTCAATTTATTATTAATATTAACTCATGAGTAAATGTGATTAATGTATCAGATTTGAAATTTTGTACATAACAGTACTGTTTGGGTAAGTGGTCAGCGTGCTCGACTCCCATGCCAGAGGTCCAGGTTCGATTTCCATTTATTTCTTTCACTTAACAACATTAAATATCAATAATAATAATAATAATATTCGAATAAGCACGTAAAATTGGCCGGCAAAAAAAAAAAATTATTTTTTAAAATATCTAGTTTTCTCAGTGTATGGTTATTGAATATATGTGGAATAAAACGAAGCGAAAATGCATGAAATTTAAATATACAAAAACGCGTGAGTGCTTCATTTCGCGAAAAAAATATTCGCTTCGCGATTGAATTTCTCTGTAACTTTTAAAAATCAACGGCCGCGCATCCATCAATCACGTCCTCGAATAAACAAGCCGCTGCGGATACATTTTTTTTTTTTCACCGAAATATTACGTTTCCATATATACCCTCAGCTCCTATATCGAAAAAATACCGCGTAAACTGTCGATTCAAAGAGAGAAAATACCATTCGAAAAGTGTGTCGCGCGCACCTGCATGCAAAACACGCGAAGCGATATAAACTATCGTCGCGCAGCTCGGAAATTCGCCAACTTTACACAGGACATTAGAGGAGTAGGCAAAGACACCAACCCACACAAACACGGGCTGCGGCTAAAATACCGCGGCGGGCTCGTAAAGTTTGATAGCGCATTAACATCCATAATACACAAATATACACATGGCGCGCGCGACATTAGCGGAAAACTCGCTCGTCTTATCCGCGTCTCTATCGCGCTGCTTTCTCTACGCGCAGCTTTTTAAGCGAGAGCTCTCGCACACGCGAGAGCGCCGCTTTTTATCCCCCCGCATTTTTTTTTTTTCTACTAACTTACTATCTTGCACGCATGACCTCTCGGGCCAATTTGCCGTCGACATGTGTGTATACGTATGTACGTGCAGAGAGCAGTTTATCTATCCTATTCCGGCAATTTCTCGCTAACTGCCTCGCGGCATGTTTGCCACGCCGAAGTAGTAGGCAGTAGTGTCTGATGAGGGGCTATTTTGTTCGCGGAATGCGCCGCCGACGCCGCGTTTGTTTCAGTGACGATTGAAAGCTTCCAGAGCTACGATGTGCCTGGCGATTGTAGTTTATTATTTACGAGACTATACGAGCGAGTTTAAAAGATTCCAGCGAACAATCGCTAATCAAGCCTGACCCACATTTTATCGCTCGCGAATTTCCCGATTCGAAAATTTATTCCGCCCGCGCGCGGCGACGCAAAAAAGAGGGGACTCGATTTTGCGGCAGAAGAAATTAGTGCGTCGGACGTGACCGCAGTAGCGGAAACGAAATAAATCAGCGCGCCAGGAATCCATTATACGCATTAGCCCGTCGAACAGGCTAAATTTAATCTTTCTCTCTCGGCTCTCTTATTCTTACTTGCGCCCGATCGATTGTCGTATTTTTTCCTCCCGTGACAAAGGCTGAGAAATTTTCGTGCTTATACCCTCTCGGCGTCGAATTACCGCTGCGCAGCTGCCACAACAAACGTCTCTCGCTACTCGATTATTTTCCTTCGGGACAAATTACATTTCTCGCGTATGCGGAAAATTGAAAGCGCAAAGCGGCGAATTTTTCCGCAGTCCTATGCACGCTGCTTGATTTACAAGTATTTCCCCGCGGGCTGGACTATTTTCCGGGAAAATTCTCCGCTCCGACAGCTCCTTGGTCGAGTCATTAACCGAGGAGCGCGAAAAAATTTAATTAAGTCCGCCCACGCGCTCGTTCTCTCCGCGTCGAGACGCGATGCGTTTCGTATAATTCTTCTCCGGCTTTTTACCTCTTTCCCCGACATGCCCGACTTTTCCATGAAAATTTTCTCCCTACCCCGATAAATTCCCGAGTAGAGCAGCGGGCTTTGCTTGAAAAATGTTTCCCGCTAATTAAAACAGCTATCGATACACGTCGAGAGGTATTACAGGTATTATTACAGGTAGTATACGGAAACAGGTCGTCGATTGGTTATATCCTCTATTTTTCGCGTGTTCCGTTTTGCGAAAATTTCGGAATTCGCAGCCGCAAACGCGCGGCATTAGTCGAATAACGACGTTGAACTCCGAAACGCTCGGATCGTCGTCGGCGGCTGCTGCAGAGAGAGAGAGAGAGAGAGAGAGATAGCGCTGCCGAGTATCCGGGGCGAAATTCGAAGCTCGCGCACGGTATCCTGAGATTTCTTCGATTCGCGCGAGTTCAGGATATAACGTGTATACGGTTAAGTATGCACGACAACGATGACGAGGACAACGGAGAGTTTTCTTCCGCTATGACGCCGGCGTCGTGCTCGGCATATTGCAACTCCGCCCAGAAATTTCAATTTGGCAAATATAGCCGCGCGTGCATCAGCCGCCGCCTCGAGGCTTGTTTGCCGTTGTTGTGTCGACTGTATGGGCGGAGCTCTGGAGCTATTCGACGGTGTAATGGGAATTCCGTTGCGTTGTTGGCTTTGGATTAGAAGCATGTACGTATATACTGTATGTTCTCAGCATACATTGTTTTAAAAAAAGGAAGCGCAGCAGTTATATATATTCTCGTGTAAACGGTGTCTCTCATCGAGCCAAGCTCGGCTTCCGATTCCACCTGCGTACACCTCTGAAGTGAGCAGAGAGCCATGCACAGCGCGCGAACCCGTTGATTTTCACTCGCCGCAGCGCAGACGAAGCTCGGCAATTATGGTGATTGGATAAATGTTAGTAATTTCGGGCCGCGCTTTGAAATTCTATTATACGCTCGAGGCTGTATGTACGAGCGATGCAGTTTGGCGTGGGCGTTTTCCACTGGCCGAATTAGAGGAAATTCGAGGTGTACGCGAAGGACGCGCGAGAGATTTTACAAAGAGAGATCGACTGGTAATCGAATCCCCATTCGATTACAAAGCATCGATTATCGCGACGCGATTCGTTTCCAGCCAAAATATCCAACCACGGCAGGCAAGTTCGGCCTCACGGCTTTGTACTCCAATTTCAGCGGCGCACACGCGGAAGCTGCAAAAAGGCCGGGAGAGCTGGTAAACTGCTGCATGGTCTTGCTCGCGCACGATGTAACAAGACCACCTCGTTACCCGTCGTCATCGTCGTCGTGTCTGAAGGGAAAGCGAGCTTATATTGTAGTGCGATGTAGTCCCACGGCGGAAAGCACGCGTGCCGCGGAAGCTAATAAAATAGTCGCGCCGTGAGGCACGAGAACTTTTTTCTTAAATTTTATTTTTGCATAAACATGCGAGGACGTCGTCGCGCGTAATAGCCTGCGCGTGTACAACCGCGGAGACGTCGAGGGGAAAGCCAAAACGAGGATGAGATGAGGGATTGAAATGATGTAATTGACATAAAATGTGGAGCGGCGAATATATGGCTTCTCGAGCGCGCTGCTGCACTCGGAATTAAAACCGAGCATTATCGATTTCCCTCTCGCGCGATGCAGGCGCAGCGAGCGCGCTGCTGTATTCTCTTTAGGGATTTAAAGAATATAACAATGTCTGGAAACATTTTTAACGCGCGCGACTATCAGCTGAGCTTTATTGAAAAATCGATTCCGCATAAACGTCGCTTGTTCAGCTCCGGGGTTCCCAGTCGCGCGAGAAATCCCATCCGAATAAAGTCGTCTGCCTCTAGCAAAGCAATCGATCGCCAAACAACACACGGCAGCATCGTCTAGCCAACGCTTCGGGCCAATTAATTCTCTCGCGCGCATCCTCTAAACGTATCTACGTAAATTCCAGCGGGTTCTTGGCCTGGGGATATTGCTCTCCTCACTCCCGGCTCTTCCGAAATTTGGGAATCCAAACAACGGTTGCAGCTGGGTTCTTCGAGCCCGAGCGAGAGTCTGGCAGTCAGCCAGCGGAGTCGAGAGCCGGCTATTCTGGCCGACGGTACGCGCGGATCTCTCGAGCTTTTATAATTACTTTTAATTAATGCTCGCTCGCGCTCACACGGGAATAGAAACTGGCGGTGGTGCGGCTTAAACGAGATCGGATCGGATCGCGGCTTCGGAACTTTGGATACGCCATGTCTCGACTCGACTGTGGCTTTTGCGGGGGATTGTATCCCCCGTTGTTTCGATGAGTTAACGCCATGTGCTGATTGTGGCTGTGGACGATTTCTTTTCGAGCGGTAACAGAAACGGGCTCGTCATCCAACCCCCGAAACGAGCGCTTACATCAACGAAAATAAAGCAAGTCGCGATCGCGTAGTTCCTTCCAATCCTCTTAATTACAATTGCCGGACTGGCTTCAACTCCCGAAAATCTCCGGAAGGCGACGACGAGCCCGTCCCAAACTAATCTTCCGGCCCACGAAGCCGCCGGCGAGTAAGTAGCTCTGTATGTATACGTCTTTGGTGTTATAAATGGCATCCCGGCGATAGTGCGCAGTGGAATCGTATCGATCGATTTTCCTCGCATTCTTCCTTGCCAGTACGGAGAGAATTGCGGACGAAAGAATGATGGTGATGATGGCCACGACGGCTCTGCAGAAGTGGAGCGAAGACGGAGAATTAAAAGAGTTACGAGTAGGACGATCTAGTTCGCTCGCTCCCCGATGGACCCGATTGACTCCGCGATATTAGTGGTGGTTTTTTGCCGCTGGCACACTTCGCCGTAATGGCGATCGATCGATCGCCCGCGATCATCGGAATATTACGTCGTCGCGATTAGTCCGAAAATCTTGCCGCGACATCGCATAACTATGCGATTGTGTGCGCAGAGTCGTGCCGCGAGATGGAAATTAACGAGCGCCACGTTAATTGGGTTAATGGACTACAGTGCACGCGAGGCCTTGCACCGTCGGGTTGTTGACCGATCGCCCGCGCGCATCTGCGCGAAGTGTCTCGTTTCCTATCGTCAGACGCGAAACTCGAATGTGCTCGAATGTCTTTTGAAGCTGTATACCATCAGCCCGTGGGAGTTTCTTTTCGTTAGCGTGGGCAGCGCTTTTTCAACTTTCAAAGGAGAGACGCCTGAATGTCGAGCTTACTTTACGAATGGTAAATAAGCATGGAAATATATCAAGATTACTTTTTAATTTTCGCGAAAAGTTTTGTGTCAGGTGAATATAACTGGAATAATCACGGTATCCGTAACCATACCATAGTTTGCATTCGCGACGTTACGAAATATGATTCCTGTATCATCGTACGCGCAATAACTGCGAATTCCCAGCGCGTAAACCTAACCGCGCTTTCGCGTCCAGCAAATTACAATACCATCCCAACAAACCGGCGAACGAAATCGCAAGTAAATTCCAAATATCCGAAACAACGCATTTCTCTGCCCATAACGCAATATCAGCCGGAATACATACGGCGAAAGGATAGAATTACCGCTAATACGACGGCGGTGCGGTTCTCCCTCTCGTGTACCTCTCGCTGTGAATTATAACTAATTTACGACTGTGGCATACTGCTGCACTCGGAAAGGTTAAGCGATAGTTCGCCGTTACCACCGCCGGGCGATAATCGATAATTTTCAGCATCCGGGAGAGGCTTAAGTCGTGTACACGGCGTATGCGCGCACGCCAGCCCAGCCTTGCCCTAATCGCGCTCCCGACGAATTTACATCGCAAGCTATTATCGTAGCCTGACCCTAGCTGGCTCCTGTGGCTGATGACGCGATTTTTCACGCGATTGTTATCTCCCTCTCTGCGCCCGCACGGGGGTTAGAATGCAGGGATGCGGGTAGCTTGCACCGTTTAACGGAGGGGCTATAAGTGGCTGATTTTCGCTGGACACGGAAGTGTCATTGCCGTCGAAGCGCTGCGAGACTGATAGGAGAATTTGCTGGCTTACGTGGGAGGCGAATGTAGTTTATGTACCTGAAACAGAAAGAGAAGTCACAGTTAACGAACGGCCTGGTATGAACTGGAGAATCGCACGATTTTATAATTAAAGCCCAGCCCGAAATCGATATTATCCCCAAGTCTCTCCCTCATCCTCCGGACAAGGCATTGTTTCCACTTATATACAGCTCTAACGGAGGACTCGGAAACTTTAGCTCTTGACATAATCCAGCTATCCCCCCGGTCTTAACCGAGACACGCGCTATTTTCTCGATTTCCGCAGCGACACTCGCGCGGATAATCGCTCCCCGCAGCGTCTGCAGTAAGAAGGCACAGATAAGGCACGCCGCAATTCATATACCGTTCGCGATAGCCCTCCCCCCCCCCCTTCTCCTCTCTTGAAATGAATTCACTGCGGCTCGGTCTTTTAACCGCGATGGCTTTGTGTTCGTGAAACGGCTCTGATTCGACGGTAATTGCGTGTCAGAGTTCGCGGCATTATTATCTTTCTCTCTCACTACCACAGTTGGGAGCTGAATTTTACGAGCATCGGTCTGAAGTTGGCCTCGCGTAATTTCATATTTTAACAGTCCTCCCATTACGCCGGCGAACTTTCCTCCGCGAGACAACGCACGCGAAAATATACAACAGCCGATAGTCTGTTATGTTTCGTATGCGCAAAAATTCGACAATAAGCGCAGAGCAGCACGTAGTACTCTATACGTCACACGACCGAGAGCGCATTTGCATACGCTGAGGCGACAAGTAGCTATTTCTATGCCGATCGTTTCCTGATATAGAGGGCTCGAAAACGCACTCTCGGAAGTCCCTCAACTCTCCTCTTCTCCTTCGGCGCGCTCTTGTGTGCGCAGGGGGGCATACCTGCACGGAATCAGGATGTCGGCGATAAAGTGGCCCGGCCGAGTTTGGCTAACTATCTCTCTCTTAGAGCTCCTACGGAGGAGAGCAGACTACTTAGCCACTTTCCGGTCTTGTACAAGGGATGAGAGAAAGAGGAAGAAGGCTTGATTATCGCCCAAGGCCCAGCGCTAATTGCTCTTATCGCGATCTGCCGGCAGAAAAGTTTCCCGCTGACCTTGTTTGTTTCGGGGGTGCATTCGAACTCACCTTTCATCGATCCTATAGCTGATGCGGCTCTCTTGGCGCTGACATCATTTGCCGACGCGACGCGCGTTCTTTCGGACGCGTTAAACGAGGGAAGGAGTGAGAGCTTATTCAGAAGCTCTTGACATTATTACCGCTCGGCGGAGAGTGAAAAGCTCCTCCGTTGCGGCATTCAATCGGAATGATCGATCAAGTTTTTATTCCTTCGATCAGGTGCCGCTGAAAGCGCCTCGATAAAAGGACTGTCGTATACTATAGCTCCGCAGCCGCGTAAGTACCGGTAAAACTTTTCGAGCACCATCGAAATGAAAATTTTTCCAAATGCACCTATCCGCATACGGCCGATGGCGTCATTAGGAGACACATTCGCGAGTCATAAAGCCGCATGAGCCAACAGGTTCTCCTCGCTATTTTTCGCCCTGAATTGAGCGAGGAGAAGAAACAAAAAAAAAAAAAAACTCGGACGAGTCGTTAAAATCTAGGAGAGGTCAGTCTCAATTAAACAGACGAGCCGTAAGTGGAGGCTCTCGATTTACGACCGTCGCCTACGAGCCATTTGCATCTCAATTGAAAAGCCATCGACGTTTATTTTTCATTTCTTCGTTCTACTACTCTCGAGCAGAAAGAATCTCTGCAACATTCGCGTCGCGCTTTCTAAGTCGCTCTCTCTCTCTCTCTCTCTCTCTCTCTCTCTCTAGCGACCTCGAATATCCGCGATGGCCGGAGGTTATACGTTCCTCGAAGGAGAAAACGGACACGCGGATGAGGAGAACACGACAAAGAAGCTTCGTAAGCTCCTTAGCCCTTTTACAATTCATACGGACGAATTCTCCGCTTCAAAAAAAAAAAAAAAAAACTACAAAGCACCGGGCTTGAATGGGGAGTAATTTTCTATTCCGCTGATAGTGCTCGACGGCCGCGAGCATTATATTATTAGAGCCGTGAGAGCTCGAAATACGCACTAAAATACACGCACACGCGGGAAAATTATTCAGCCCCGAGAGAGATTAGCAAAACTCCGTTACGTAACAATAACAATTAAAGAGGTTCGTCTCGTCGTCGGTGCAGCGCAGAAGCGTGTGTCAGCAGCAGCAGCAGCAGCGACAAACTTACGTCATTAGCATGTCGCAAGCACGGCGAGCAACTCCGCGCGCGATTCGCAGTCTGCCGCAGCAGCAGCCGCTGCGTCTTCCTTATGTTAATTTGATTAAGGTTCTACTGGCAAAACGAGAAACTTGCGCCGTACGTTGGCTCGAAAATTTTCTCGGCGTTGAGAAAGTGTATACTTGCACGAGTGAAATTTTTCGAGATAGAGAGAAATACCCGCAGCGAGATGCGCTGCATCTGCGACGGAGCAGCTGTCTCGATATGGGCGAGCGCGAAAAAATCGAAACGGCGAGCTATTTCCTGCGCGTATATGCGCTGCAGGCCGAAAACGGATCTGGACGGAGGTTATAAATATAAAGGCCTGTGTATGGGCGCCGGCACGAGCTTAAAGGAAATTGAAAGCGAGCTAAGGGGGGCGTGAAAATGGAGCGCTTTTGCGAGTTATTATCCTCGGCTATTGTCGAGCCGGCCGCCGTCGGCTCTAAGCCGCAGCGAAATGACCGTCGTTTCGAGCAAGAGAGAGAGAGAGAGAAGACATCTGGCCGAGGCGATTATAAGCGTCACGTATATGCATGTGTGCGGTATAAAAGCGCAACTCGCGTCATTCTTTATTTCACGCGCTAATTCCTAACCTAAATATGAGCGCATGACGGACGATAATAACGTCGCTCGTATATCTGCGAATCTAACGCAATTTCAACCGAGCGCGATGCGCGTTGCTACTATTAAGGACACCGCACATCGCTTTCATCGGAGTTGTTCGTTCCGCACAGCCTTGGTAATTTCGAAATTGCATCGATTCGGGGATGAACAATAGACAAAGCAGCAGCAGGAGTCGGTACTAAATATCCGGTCGTATAACGTGACAAATCGGCTGCCTCGTGATTTCGCGCTGCTGCTGAGGCCTAAGCCGCGACGTTTGATAGCGACGACGTCGAACGCGAGGCGAGAAAGGGTTAACGAACCCATAAATCCGTAACGGCTCCCACGGGAGAGCCGCGATCGAAGTGCCGCTCTCAGCGCGCTCTGAATATAGATGCGCGCGGACTGGAGAGTCTGATCTTTATACTAATATTAAATTTTGATATACGATGCCTGATTCCGCCGGCTCGCTGCGGTCGGCGAAGTTTGAGGCTTGGAAATATTCGCCCAGAACCAGTGCTATATTTGGAAAATTCTTCCCTATATTTTTTAACCACTTTCAATCGATTCAACCAACCCGATTTTTAGATCCGGTAAATACGCGGGTATCGATTTATCCGGGAACTCAAGGGTCGACGCTATCTAATAAAAGCCCGGGCACTAATTCTCGAAGTCTAGCCGGGCGTTACACCGCCGGCAAATAAACTGTCGTCCGCTGATTTTTATCGCGCGGACGGCACGCTTGATTGCTTTTCTGGGTCGACAGCTCGGCAGTAGCCCTTGTATTCGAGCGAAAAGGTCGGCGAATTTATGCGCAAGCTCGAAAATCGGCTGCGCTGCTGATCGATAAGCTCTGAAAGAGGCAAGAGAGAAGTCGGCATATTTTTGTATTATACGACCGACAGTCCCCGAGTCTGTCTGATGTTTTCTGCTGTTTGTATAGTGTATTTCTTTGCCATGGCAGAAACGGCGAATAAGCTCGATAGTTTTATAGCGAATCACTCGTGGGAGAGGAGAATCAAGGCATCGTTATAGCGCGGCACTAAAAATAATACAAAGTTCCGAGAAGTTGCCAAGTACAATCGAACATCGTCTCCTCTCGCGGCTCCAATGAATTTAAGTACCGCTGCTCGACTTTTGTAAATATAGCCGTGAGTTATCGGCCGAGCGCTGACTTTGTCTTGTTAAAATAAACAGGTTCGAGCTATCAACGTATGGAACAGAGAGGAACACCGTGCAACTCGAGTATCGATGCATTCAAACAAGCTTGACATTCCCAATCCGTAACTTCGTTTGAGTCAAACGAAAAATCGCCAACCAACCAACCAGTCGAGCGAAATCAGCAAAGCTTCAAGATCCCCCTCGCGAATCAAGCTTCTATATACGTATACAGCCTTGAGACCGCGCAAGAACCGTCTAAACCGCGCGGCCTCGTTCACGTGGCCCCTTTCATCTGGTGCACTCACGGCTTATCCCCAAAATCGCGCAGCCAACCACTCGAACGCGCCAAACTTCTATATAGCATACCGACGTAAAGCTGGCCGTTCACCTCCGATGCTTTCTGCCGTTGCTCCCAGAATAACCATTATAATGTTGCACTTCTTGCGCCCTCGCGTGTCTACGCCGATTCGCCAGACTCTGCGCGCACGCATGTGCTCTTACTTAACTGGAGGGCGTGCTCGCGCGATTTTTTCTCTTTTGCCAAGCTCTTTTTTGCTTTTAAGCCTCGCGCGCGAGGGTTGAGGGGGATTTTCAAGTCGCTCGGCGCTTCACTGGGCCACTCGAACTCGTGTACGTTCTTTGAAGCACCTCGAGTGGGGGACCGCTTATAACGTTTCTTGGATCTCCTTTGAAATTTTTCTGCTTTTCTCGAGAAATTCGCGTAATAGTAATAACAACGATGCTGTGCACGAAGGCAGAAGCACTGCGAGAGACAGTCAGCAAGCGGAGCGAGTCTTGTGCCCGTACAATCTTCCGAGATGTATACTGCTCGCGACGACTGCGAAATCTGTCGTAACGGTTTGCATCTGACTCATTTCCTCGGTTGGTTGGCCGAGGGAGACGTATCTCCCGGGCTGCAGTATAGCAATATATATATATATATATATATATATATATATATATATATATCGGAGGGAGAAACTTTTGCTTCTGATACCGTCTATATTGCCGAGCTGTCGCCTACTTGTCTTCAGCAGCGGTATTCGCGTGTATGTATTTTACGACCTCTATTTCAGGGCACACAGTGTTCCCGTACGCGCCTGTTCAGTGCGCTCTCTAGTTCGGAAAAAAATCGGATCGATGAAACTTCAAAGCGGCGAACTTTCTTCGAGCTTTTTTTCTCTCCATCCATATAGATGTGTTTGTTTTGGATAATCTCGCTCGCGTATACGCGCAGTTCGAGACATTCCATAAACGAGCGCTGCGGATAGTTTCCGATATATTGCGCACGTCGAGCTCTCGCGGAATTTATCGGTGAAATTGTTTCTTCCGAGCTTTCGGGAAAATGATAATAACAAGCTCGTCTTAAAAGCCAGGCGTTCTCGCGAGAAATTCTGTTACTCGAACGATTATTTCACTTCCATATAATCCGTTCCCACCGGCAAACAAAAATCCATATTCACCGCAGCAAACTCTTTCTAAAATACTTGCAGCCGCAATTTTCCAGAACTTAAGAGACGCCGGCGGTAAAAACAAAATCTACGCAAGCTGAGACGCGGAGGGATATAGAGAGAATCGCTATCTCCATCGCGACGCGCATTAGCATAACACGAAAAGCTCGAGAGAGTCTAGACGGAGAGATAGAGAGTTCGCTGCTCGCGCGCGCGACGCTACGTCCCTGGTATAATTTTTTTTTTCTTCGCCCGGACCAGCCGCGCGACTCTGAGCCTCGCGTTAATTCTCGTTAACTCCGAGAAAGTGGTTAAGAGGCGTGCTGTGCTGCTGAGCGCTTCTGTTCCTGCTAGTACTGCTGCAGCAGACGACCTCTCGCCTCTTTTTTTTTTTTTCTCGCGCGCTCGGGTCAACGCGAGGCCAAAAGCAGAAAGGAGAGCAGTAAGAGAGATAGAGAGAGAGAGAGAGAGAGAGAGAGAGAGAGAGAGAGAGAGAGAGAGAGAGGAGACGATTAAAGCGTCGCAGAGAGCCGCGGGGGATGTTATGCAAAAATGAGAATGAAGAGCCGGAGCTGGAGAATTTAAGTGCGCAGGCGTGCCTGTGTTTGTGTGTACGTGTGTTTACGCGGGGATAAGGACGCTGCGAGGTATCGCAGGTGGTGTGTGGCTGCGTTTCTTCGCTTGAAAGGAGAGCTTGCGCGATTTGTTTACGGGTGAATCGAGGTGGCGGTGGTTATTTATTTGGCAGATTTCTGCTTCATTGGATTGCGTGAATGACAGACGTTTGTGGCCTTTTGTAAAGTTGTCAATATTTCAACTGCGCTTTGAGTTCATCGCTATATGAAGCTGATTCAATAACGCTATTGTTGCATAATTATCTCGTTTTTTAAAACTTTTTTCGAAGCAGATTCACAGTTATTTCTGCTACCGTGAGAATGTCGCCCGACGACTTTTTTCACAGTCATGCGATTCATTATCGTATTTTCATTTAGATGCGGATAGTACTCTATCTCCCGATCAGCCCATTCGTACGCGCTCGAAACGATGACAACAAGGGACAATTAGTTTCCTTTTTTTGCACAATTCAATCGCACAGAATGTGCATTTTTCAACACACCTACTATAGGTGCGAAGGTGTAAACCGGAAAAACGCTTTTATTTTTTCAATTGCAAAATCAGCGGAAACGCAACGCTGTCGGTTTAAAAGCATTAGAAGCGTAGTCGACGCGAACGAATTATTTCCGTCATTTTGCGAGTCAGAGTTGCATCGATTGCGATCGCACCTCTCTATTGCTCATCAGGTTTGTCCTTCCTTTTACAGCGTTTAGCGTGTGAAAGTAGTAAAAATACTCGTCACAGTGTACCTATCCTTGAACTGTTCGAAGCGTTACGACAAATCGCGAAGTTGATGGATGATCACGGGAAAACAAGAAATTTCTCAACTTTACCTGTAGACGTGACAGTAACGCATCGAGTCTTTATTTCGAATGGCGGCAATAAAGAATCAGGCGTGTGCATTCGTACGAGTTAACTTGGCCTCGGCTGCACGCGTAATGTGGAATAGCAATCTTTAGCATACTTATCGTTCAAGATTTTTTGTTTTCGTGTGGTTCGACAAAAAAGTAGGCATGAAAAAACTCATAAAAGTCTGCCACACCCTCATAGTTCCACGCGGAGCTGACTGCAGGGCATATAATCCCGAGCAGACTCGCAAATTTCACTTGCACAAAAGCGTCGGTGACCAAAGCCCGCCGAGGGAACCGGCATCTCATGCAAAAAGCTCCAACTGCAGCGCAGAGCCGCTTCGTGGAAGCGAAATTCGAAATTTTTGCTTCATTTATTTTTAGACATGACCGTCGTCGACTCTCCCGCATAAGCGCGCCCGTCGAGCAGAAGCCGTTTGCTCGATAAGCTGTTGGAGTGAAGTGTACGTATAAGAAATTCCGTAAAAAGGTTGACTTTTTCAATTTTTAATGAGGTTTTAACGCGGGGAAGACGTAGTGGGATGTTGTATATGCAATGGATAGGTTAGTTAAATGAAAAGGCTGTGCATCGGTTAAGTTGAAAGAGCGAATAAGCATGAGAGTAAAGAGGATCGATTTTAAGTAAGCAAGTCCTCTCGATCAGTAATGAATAGGGCTGCGTTGATGCAATATAAATGTTCAGAGCTGGCACTCATTGAGTAATGAATGGAGCCCTGGCAGAGCAACTAAGCTTCGTTGGTTTTAGACCTTTAGAAATGAATGTTCATTGATATTTTGCTAGAATTATTCATATTTTTACTTTGGAAATATTGGTAAAAAAAGTTCAATTAGAAAAGATGTAACATTTTTCGTGGAATCCTGCATATGTACGAACGAGCACATAAGCTTGTACGTGATAAATCAAGGCATTTTCTTTTTGATGAGCAGACCCGACGGCGAGCGCAAATCGAGCATTTAGCTTGACGTCATTGCACGATATGAAGCCGGAATAAGCATGAAGAGGTGGGGCTTGAAACAGACTATAGCAAAAGAGATCTAGAGACTACTTTGCAAAAATTATGATTAAATAAGCATCCAGCGTCTGAAGCTGGAGCGATTCAGAGCAAAGAAGTACAAGTTAGTATAAATATATTAGTCCAAACGATTAAACGTGTAGAGCTGACAATTAATTCGCGCAGCAGCCAAGCAATCGCATGCCGACCGTATGACTCACGTCTGCTTGACTCTCAAAGAAAT
This sequence comes from Trichomalopsis sarcophagae, assembly GCA_024372645.1. NCBI lineage: Eukaryota > Metazoa > Arthropoda > Insecta > Hymenoptera > Pteromalidae > Trichomalopsis > Trichomalopsis sarcophagae. Next base: position 3,883,550 of record QLSS01000001.1, read on the forward strand.
TGGTCAGCGTCGTGCCACACACAGTGAACGATTCGATTTAAAAAGCTCATCACGAATAAAAATACCCTTGCCCACTCATCATCGTGTCTCTTATATACACACACGCGCCATGAACGTGCACAAAGAGACCTCCAGACCAACAGCAGCAACAGCAAAGCCCAATTGCTCTTCTTGACACATATTATATTTTTCGTTCGAATCCTTCCGCTGCGGCCCGACACGATTCGCCGAAACTTTTTGGGCCTCCGATGAGTTTGCTGTTTATTTAGTGGCTCGAATTTTATTTTTTCCCTATTTTCTCCCCACTGCAGCTATGTAAGCTTTTATAAAAGTGTAATTGCGAGCGCACGCGAGACAGCAGTTGGCTGCGTGAAGGATGATTGTTATGGCGGAGCCAGATGGAGACATCTGGTGTATATTCCGGAGTTTTGTGTGCTAGTAAACCGACGAAGTCTTTCTCATTGAAAAGTATAATGGTCCAACTATTTGCCCTGGCATTGTATACCTTTTGATTTTTATAACTTTTGTTTTTGCGTACAAAAGTTAAATAAAATATATGTAAATGCGCCATTGAACTTTTATAATGATGTAATGCTACTTGGACAGAGGTACATTGTTTTGCTACACAATAGTGGATAAATGCTCGGCTATCATGACAATTTTTACTAAAAAATTATTTTATGCGACGAATTCTATATTCTGTTTCACACACGTAGAATATATACAACAAGAGATTCGACGAAAGTATAGAAGCTTAAAACTTATATCCCAAGGCTTGGCCTTGTGCACGTGCGTAACGACCACAAATATTTTAGCGGTTGATTGCACGAGGCCTGGAATATCCAGGCCTTAGTGCATCCGAAGGTTGTAAAAACATCCGACTGTGTGAATACTACAGGCAACTATCTTTAGAAACTTACGATCCTTGCATTTCCAGAAACATTGATTCACTCGATTCGCGAGAACGGATTCTAAATCGAGATTTGTAAATATCGAATATTCGCTTTAATAATTTAAATCCATTAATTTCGAGCACTCGTTGCAGCCTTCAATAAATTAACGATAGCAGTTCAATCAGAACGACCCAGGATAATCAGGTTACACTACCAAATCCGATCAGTTTTATTCGTAGCACACGCGAAATTCAATTTTCGCTCATCAATACTCCTATTTCCAGTTTAATCTAGTCTTCTTTCCTAAAACCCCGAACTATTTCAATACCGAAACTTCCATTAATAAACCCTTCACCCAATGAACCTCTCGAATCAATTGCGCTCCTGGCCTCTCTCGCCCTAGCAAAACGCCGCTGATGCAGACTGCAGTGCAGCAGGAGTCCTTCGATTCCAACTTGCCGAATGAGTTCACATCTCCCATACATAACTTGGCGAAATTAACCGTCGCGGCAAACAAAACCCATTCATATCGCTGCGGCGGCTACTCGCCTATCAGCCTTACGAATCGCATTAACGACCTCGTGATTATACGCTCGCGACGAATGCTGAGAGAGAGAGAGAGAGAGAGAGAGAGAGAGAGAGAGAGAGAGAGAGTGAGAGAGCGAGTCAAGTAGGCTCCATTGGAGTGTAATGGAGCCACCGCAAACTTGCTACCTCCGACAACGAATTTCCAAAGTTTCGCTGCGATGTCGTCGCGGCGGCAACGATTCTTAGGTGCTGCTATACGGCGTATACGAAACTTTCGGCAATCTCAAATTTCATTCCTTGCTCGCCGCAAGCTCGAGACTTTAATAACTTTCCGGCTCTCTCTCGTCCATTGACGGGCCGAGCATTCAGTCGCCGCGCGGCTCTTATATTTTCTGCGCCTTTTTCAGACTCTGCGCTGCACACTTTTTTCCCGTTTCTTCTGGCCGCTGCTTCCCGTATATCATTTTCTTCGAGTTTGCGTCGAATACTTTGTTGATGGATTTTGTTTTCAATGGCGCATCTCTGCAATAGTTCAAAGGTCGAGATTCCGATCTCGATGAAAAAATTTGGTTTTTGTAGTGATTTTCGTAAATGAATATTGCACGCTTTATTTGAAAATAAACGGGTACATCCAGAAGCGAAAACTCGTGCATTCGATTAATTAATTCATTGCAAATATTCAATTTGGGTGGAACGACATCGAAAATATCACTCGGTCGATGTGAGCCCTTTCTCGGAAGCTTATTCGGCATGAAAATCGAATTGAAATTCTGACATTTCTGCAGTACAATGACGATAATAGTGAACGCAAACACGACTCGTATAATATAATTGATTCGCTCTCACGGAAGCGTCAGCGGAGCGAGTGTTTCGAATTATCGACGATTTAGCAGTGCAGGGAATATTCATGTATAATGGCTCGCTCTCCGAACCTACGGGAATTTGACTCTCCGGTGGTACGCCCGGCTCATAATTGCACGGATGACGGGCCAGTGGCTCACAGCACCTGCTCTTGGAAGCTTGTTTACTGTATTAGACGAAGATTTTTCAATGCGTCATCTCTCCTGGGATCAAGAACATAATTGAAGTGAAATCTATATGAGTGAAATTTTTATAAGTTTATGGCTACGAGTAATAAAATTTAGTAGGACAAACGCGACGTATACATTGCAAAAAAGAAAATATTTTTCACACTGAATTTAACTGGACCAACGCCGCCGCGAGTAAACGAAAATCCGCAGTGGTATCTAGCTGATGCAGCACGTGGTTCGGCGTCGCCTTTAGTGTCCCATAAGTCACTTTTTATTTCGTCTAGCCGACTATCTGGCCTGATAGCGTCATAAGAAACGTCATTATCGCGTAAAACCACCTCGAGCGTGAAATACAGTGGGGGCATTTGGAGAAAGCCGATAAACTGCTTCACTAAAAATCTTTTTAGAACGTTTCATGCAAATCCGCTGAGTAGAGTTATTTTCCAGTGGAACGTAATAATTCAAATATTTACGCTAATCTGTCAATGAAGTGAAAACCATTCAGATTAAAGGCGCTTGCAGGAATAAATACAAATTTCTAAAATAAATCATTTAGAAAGCTTTAGGTATAAACGAAATGAATTTCCGTTACGATTGATGGCAAATATTTACTTGGTCTTGGGCACATGAAACGAGCAAAGGATGAAACGATGAAGTACAAGAAGAAGCTGGCTTTTTTCGTTCAATGAAATCCTTCGTGCGAAGTATAGCAATACCCCAGAGCTTACGCTGGAGTTTGTTTTTCCGGGACGATGGGATGTTTTAAGAGAAGTTTGAAGATTTATTTGCTTTATTCGTAATTTCGAATGCAAAGCCCTGCAAACATCGCGGAGCCATTCGGAAAGTTTCAACGTCGCGATTCTTAAATAAGCTTCAGAACGTTCTCAAGCAGCTAATAAATGGAGCGAAACGTCGAGCTGCCGCCTTATTGTATAAACTGCGCGTCTATTATTATCGTCGATAATAACCAGTGTATATCGAGATAAAATTATACACAGATACGCATAATCATCGATCAACAAGTAGCTCACACAAATCAAAGTTATCCTCGTTCGCAGCGCACTCGAGATTACGTAAAAAAAATCAAAGTTCAAAAAAGTAAAGTAAACCAGCCTCTCCAGATTCTAGCGAGTCGCCTTTCCTAAAAGTTCGAAAAAAAAAAAAAAATTAACCCGAACGCGGAGATGAGCGCATACAGACGAAGAAGCCTTTCGAGTGTGCCGTACACGTATCCCTCGAAATGTTCCACTATCCCTCTTGACTTGCATCCAGCGGCGAGCTTCAGCAGCAGTCCTGCTCTCGCATGCACGCATCAGAGAGAGAGAGAGAGAGAGAGAGAGCGCGAGGTATGGATACGGTGCGGCACACGGCAACGCCGACGGAAATAGATCCGTATATACATTAGAGTCGGCTGTGCTCGGGAATACTAGCGCGCGCGCAGACATTCGAGACGCGCGAACGAAGGAGACGAAGAAGGAGGAGAAGAAGAAAAGGGCATCGCGGTGGCGGCCCACTTGGTATTTGCGGCACGCGCCTCTTCCTGCATCCGGTAGTTGCAGATCTTCCGGTCAACTCTCCGCGTGTATATATATATTTCGCGCGTTATTGGCATTCATGCGGCCCCGCCGCGCATACGTACATATAGACATATTGCGTTATATCCGCGTGTACGGCAAAAGTTGGACACGGGAGGCCAGTTTTAAACGTACTTTCCGCGTGCATATTCGGCTACGGACGTGCCGAGCTTGCGAACGATCCTCTTCCCCCTCTGTGTTCGCGGAGTACATGTGTTTTGCTTCCGCTGAAGGATTACCCATACACACGACGAGGCAGAGTTGCAGCAGCCGCGGGATTCTCTCTTTTTATTTCATCCGATAAGTCGACGAGTCGTTCGTTAAAATTTAACGCTTCGCTGCAGGGAATTACAGCGCACGTCTCGAGGCAAAAATTTCGGGTGCACCGCTGCGAGGAGAGAGAGAGAGAGAGAGAGAGAGAGAGAGAGAGAGAGAGAGAGAGAAACAGCCGCTCGCGCGCTTTAAAGGCTATCCCCGGTGCAGTAGCGGCGCTGATTTACGGTAAAGCTCGCGCGCGGGCTCTTCCAACCGGTCTCTCGCGCGCATGCGAGCGAATTACAAGAGTAAAGTCGTCGCACGCAATTACGTCAGGCGCGTGTCGCAAGTGCGCGCAACCGGTTAGTGCGTTACGCTGGCCTTTGCAAATTGGCAGAGCGCGATTAACACCACTGAAAGCCTTTCCCGCAATCGTTTTCAGAGCACCCGCGCCGAAGGCGACGCCCTCGATGTATGGTATTGACTGGTGCTTGTTTTTTTCGAGTCGTTCGTTAAAAATCGTTCACGGTATGCCGGGCGCTTCGGTTAACGACTGTATTTTCTTATCGAATTTGGCGCCCAACGTGGAAATCGGTTTCCAAGCACCTGTTGCAGCGTACTTCGATTTTCGGAATTTCGAACCGTTCCCGAGCACTTACGCGTTTAACTCTCCGCGGTAGGCAGCTCGCGAGACGTGGAAAGCCTGGGGAAAATTAAATATCCAGCTCGGCACTCCGCGTGTCAACAGTAGAGACTGCTGCGAACTTAACCTAAAAAGTCAGCAGCCCGTGAAACGAGCCTCGGCTGCAGCGAGGAGTAAAAGTTCTCGAGAACGCTCCGATTCCTTGCTGAAAATCAGGCGAGTCTCCGAAAAAAGAAATTCAATTCTCCGACGCTATATTCTCGCGAAAATATATATATATATATGTATATGTGTATGTATACGTGCGAGAGCACAGCACGAGGATCATGAGCGAATGACCGAATATGGAGAGAGAACTCGCGAGCGCATTCACTCCTGCTGATGCAGAACGCGAACAAGCAGCCTCGATCCAGACACTGTCGCGTGGGTGGGGAGAAGAGCCCTTTTCTCTTTATAATACTTACACATACACAGAGCTGAGAGCCGAGCGAAAAGACGGGGACAAATTATGCAGGCGAAAGTAACCTTCGCCGATGCGCGGCCGTCTGAGATTGAGCAGCGGATTTTTTTGTATTATTTTGCTGATAATCGATCGGAATTGCATTTCGTTCTATTCGAAATCGCAAATACTCGGTTGATCATATTCGTGGCACACTTGCGAATTCGAAGTCGTATATCCCACGTAATTACGAGGAATACCTTGTCATAAATTCGTCGTTAAAACGCGGATTTAACTTCTTTTCGATACGCCAAAGATTTACGACTCCTCATACTCGCGAAAATATTATTCCCCGAAAACCAGTTTCTCGAATTCGAGTGCATCCGCGTATATAAGCGATTAATATACGCGAAATCTCAGACCCGAGAATCACGCAGTCGGTAAAAAAAATACAGCTCCACTCGCGTACACACTATACATATCCCACACAAACAACGAGAACCGAGCTTATAGGTTAAGTCCCTCGTCCTAGAGCCACTCCACCGCACGAAATCTCAACTTCCGCTGCGTCGAGTTCCAGTGAAAACATACTTATAGCTATCCCACATACACAGAAACATCTCTCGTACTTTCTCTCTCTTGCTTTCATGCACGCACATATAAGTGACTCACCTTGTGCTCCCGAAGAAGGAGCCACAGAGGATCGCCGGCGGCGGACGCTGATGCTGTTACTCTCTCGGCTCAGCTGCACTTCGGGCACATGCACCTGGACCACAAGATTTCAGCCTCGCGCTTCTGTAGCCTCCGCTTCTTCGGATGCACTGGACGAGGATGTATATGTAAACGCGGCGTTTCAAAAGTCAACACACACCCAGCGACAGCGAGACTATCCTACGCGGAAAACATTCCTCGACTCGACGAGAACACTGCGCGAGAGCGGTGGAGCCGTGGAGGCGCTATGCACGTCGCGACCTTTGCGCCGCCGCTGCAGCTCGAGCTGTGGACGCGCGCGCGCGCGCGGCGTTTCAAGCGAGTGCTGGCATCTGACGGTGAGAAATGTTCGAGGAAAGATACGTTACCTGCCTGCGGTAGAATTGCTGTTGGGTTTACTTTTAGACGAAAGAAACCCAAGTGGCATCGTTATAGTCAACAATACGATCTTAAATAAATCGGAGGTCTCATTTTTTGTCCGATGTTCTGTTCGGTGATTTCGAAAAACTTGAAAAGATCCCAACGTAATCCACGAGAGATATAGCAAAATCGGTCGGTAATTTTTAACGCTATTTCGTAGAAGATGTCGCTGTACTAACCATTTTCGGTGCTTCCGATCAGCTGCCAGCCGGTGTCAGTTCGACAGGCCGGTGTAAACATTAGAGTCTACGCGTGTTCGGAAAGTTTATTCGTCTTTTAGTGCGCGAGTGTTAAAAAAAAAAAAAAAAAAGAGTTCCTGATACAATGGGTGTCACAGTGTGAGTAATGCTTCTTGTGTAACGCTGTAAAGCTGAACGCGAGCGCGTTGTTGTGCCAAAGCGTAGCGTGTTTGTTCTTTTTGTGGTTAGAGACTGACTTCAGTTTTGGTTTTGTTTGGTTTTTGCTTCTAGCAATATTGTTCGGATATTCGGTTGATTATTGGCTTGTACTTGTTGAATTAACGTAGCAATTAGACGTTAGGTTTTACTTTAAGTATCCCAATGGTTGTTGATTATTAAAAGCAATATTTAACTTTTTTGTTAGGTTACATCAATATCCTATGACTGATAACCGCACCGGTTCTCAGACCATAGACTTCTTAACCAAGCGGATTGTTGCTTTGGGTGCCGTGCAAGCTGGACAGTTCCTGGTCGACTGTGACACTTACATGTCCGTACCACAACTAGGTGAGTACAAAATCTACTGCAACTTTTACCTTGAATTAGTTTTTAATTTTAATACTTTTACATGCCCAAGTCTATCATTGCGGTACTTTTACTAATAATAGGATGGAAGTGGGAAAATTGAGAAATAAATAGTCTTGTACACTGTTGAATACTTTTTTGTTCTATTTAGCAGTTATGTATCCTCTAATATGTATAATTCTATACAAACACGCAACATTTTGGTTCTGCCGACTGTTTTTAGCGATCATATATGGCTTGTATTGATGTATTATACTTTCTCTACAAAGGTACAAAGGCGGGTCTTCAATTATTTTGTCATAAGTAGGACTTATGTTAAGTACACACATTTTAACATAAAATACACCTCCACAATGCTCACCAAAGAAATGCAAGCTTCTCTACAATCCATTAAACGTAGTGCCACACAGTTTAAGAATCAACTATCGTGGCAGAAGTGATTCTAACAAATCTGATAATTATCGAACAAGTTCCAGTTCGCAACAATTCAAGTCAGTACTACAACAAAAGAGACACTCGACGCATTTTTCAATTTGTTAGGCGAAATCTCTTGGTGTTCTACTTTTTTGATTTTTTCACATCTCTGCATTAAAATTAATCGAATACTCTAATACAAACTTGAATTTTACATGCTTATATCCAAAGAGTTAAAAACAAGACTTGGAAATCAAACGAAAAAAGTGTCAGCATCATGGAAGTAGACGAGTATCAGATCCGTACGAAGAAAACCGTTCGATGCAAATATATGTATATATGTATAATCGAGAAGCTGATACAAGCTTCGCACCCAAGAGCACAGCGCTGCCTCTTCCTTCCGCAAGCAATGTTCCCGCGCTCTTGCTAGTATATGTATATGTGAATGTATACTCAGATAAGCGAAATATTCTTGTCTCGTACGCGTATCGCGTTACACAGAGTATATAATATACACGCAAAGTTTACCGTCGTTTTCTCGTTTCGTCGCGGTGTCTGCTCCTGTCGTGTGTCGTGTCCGCTTGTTGTATACTATACATACTTATATAGCGTCTGAGAGTCTGTGCAAGAGCTGCGCTTAAACCCTACGAAGGTATAAATAAGCTATGTATCGTCTAAGGCGTCATTACAAAAATATTAAATCTAGCAAGCAAAGCTGAAGGGTCTCGTCGCGGGGGTCTTTTCAAAAGACCCGCGCACGCGCGAGCCTCTAAATTTTTTTATTTTTTTTTTATTTATAATCTTATGCATGGTTCTTTTTTTCTCTCATTTTCGTATATATTCTGAAAATACGCTATCATTTCACTCTCTCACTCGCACTCGCTCTCGTCCTTCGATCATAATTAAGCCTCTGGAACACCCTTTGCATTTTATTGTCTTAAAGTTTCATTTATTATTATCATCGTTTATTTATTTATTTTAGTTTATGTATAATCTTGTTTTTGTTTTTTTCTCTGTTTATATGTCAGTTATTATCTGTATTTCATTATTAGTACACCCCGTGTGCCTTCGGCTGGAATCGTAAGTCGATGATTACTACGCTTACACTTTATGTATAATGTGTGTATGTATACAATATATATATATATATAGAGTCGTCGAAGACGAATTTTTTTCAAGTCTTTTCCTTTAGTCTAAACGACAGGATTGCCACTTGTTTCGAAAGTTGTTTTGTCTGAGCTACGAAAGAATTATAAGTTTACATATCAAAACCCTTAAGTACGTCGTGTATTCTATATACATCGATTCTCAATATATTTTTTCGTTTTAGTTTTATCCTCTACTCCCTACATCAACAGTTTATCGTTAAGTATATCGTTATGTATATCGTTAAAAATTCAAGATTCGCGACGATCGAGAGCAATGCAATATATGGTTATTATTATTCGGGGAGAAAAAATGCACGTGGCAACCCTGATTATTCGAAAATTCGAATGTGCAAAGCATTTATATATACACGAGAAGCTTTACGTACACTTTTCTCATAGTTCTACTCTAGAGAGAGCGTATAAGCCAGCGCGCTCAGCTGAACTCGAGGAAAAGTTTCTAAACTGCAGAGCTGTTGGATGGAGAGTAGCTTTGGAGCTCTTTCCTTTTTCTTCCCTATGCGTTTCCGCGACAAGTACAAACGACTTGGAGTACGGTATCGTGCGCTTCTTCCGTTCGTTAAACGTCTTCGATACTCCAGCCCATAGTCGAGGATAGAAGAGTCTTTCCGAAGCTCCTGGTTTTTTCAAACTTTTTCTTCCAGCGCGCGCTTCAGTGTGTGTGTGTGTACTTTAGGCTATTCGTAACTCGTTTGAAATTCATTTATTTACACGGCGTGTTGTCGGCGCTTTTAAAACTATACAGTCGCACGTCTTCTCGAAGCTGACGCAGGAGAGAAGGAAAAACGAAAGGGTTGCGCTCGGGAAGTTTCGGAGAAGCATGACAAGGGAAAAATTGGAAATTTGAATTTCCAATTTTTCTCCGGAGAGAGAGAGAGAGAGAGAGAGACGTGTGTCTGTCGAGCTGACAACTTTTTGAAAGCTTCTCGCTCGCTGTGTGTACCTCTGTATGATTATTATGTATGCATGTACGTAGCTTTAGCGTATCGTCGATATACGATCATCGGCTCTTTTCTCACTACGATTATGTACATGAAAACTTCAATTCACAAAAGTGCACAGTGCAGAGTATCGTATTTTCTTTGTTTTTTTTTTTGTCATTCGATCCTAAGAAACAGCTTACATAGAGGCTATTCAATTGTAATAAGTTTATATTTATAATATACGTTATTTATGGATATAGTATATATAGGTATTTGTTTATTCGAAGGTGCGAAGGAACGTCCGGACATTCCGCGTCGATGCGACGGCATTACATTCACTCGGTCTCTCCTTCTTTATTCAATTGTGCCTTGGCCGCGTATGTGTATAGATACGTGTAAATGTGTGTGTGTGTGTGTGTGTACGTGGCGATTAGGCGCCGCGTCGCCACGAGATCAGCATACGTAATTGCGGACTCAATTTATTCGAGCTTCGGCACTGAATCCTTTTTCTTTTTCTTTCCTCCTTTAAGCTCTTGCGCACTTATATATGCGCGTTTTCTTTGATCCCGTCGACGACGCCGCGCCCAATGACTCGAGCGTCGCTTACACCAGAGAAACTCACGGTAACGACTCTGAATTTTTCTTCTTCCTTTTGCAATTTCCTCGGATTTACATATAAGATATAGAAAATACGTTATGAGTTTTGATATACACTGCTATTTCCTTTTCCTTCTTTAATGCAGCAGGAGTAAATTTTTGAGATATAATTGGTTTGATTTCGTATATAATTGAGAGAATTACGGAGGCTCAGCTGTTTTTTTTTTAGACTCGGCTGCAAGTCGGTAAGATTTTTTTCTGTGTGTATAATTTTAATTTATTATTGTCGTTTTCTTTCAGTATTACATTATAGTGAAATAGTGGACATTATAAATATAACTAACTTCTCACTTGTGTGCGTAAATATGAGTTAAAAATATTAGGCAAGAATATATTTTCAATTTCTATAAAGAACGATAGTTGAATAAACGAGCCCACTGCGTGTCCCGATCTTTTGTTTTTGTGAAAATATCACATTGACAAGAGAAATTTGATTAAAATTGATTAGATATGTAATGTCGATATTTCGTTTTCTATTTTGTAATGATGTTGACTGTCTTCGTTTTATGAAACATGAATTTACGTATGTGCCCGTCGTTGTTATCATGTGATTTTCTCCATTGTAATATATGATATGACAAAATAACGTTCCTCGCTCTCATAATTCTATATGTTTATAAAAAATGGATATCAAGCAAGATATGGCCTTTATACTCTCCTGAAAGAAAAAAATGAAGCGTTTTTATCGCCATCGCATTTGTAAATGGGATATGATACATCTGTGATATGGATCGTTTTTTTTTTATTATATATTATCTTCCGAGACCAAAAATGTTCCATCGTGATTTTATTTCCGTTTATGCAATGTTCAGTGACGTGTGAATGACGATTGACTGATTCTCGGCTCCCCTGTTATCATGATTCGATTTTTTTTCGTTACCTACAAACTATATAAAAATACAAAATACAAATACAGTCCTAAGTATTATGCGGCCGCTATACGAACGTCGTGCTCGCTTTTGTGTGAGGAGCACGAGATCGAATTAATTTTCGGTGTGATTTTTGCCTCGAACGCTAGATTTTCTTCAGCTAAATGAACGCTATAACCGTTGAGCGTCTCCCCCCTTTCCCCGAATTTAAGTGACCGTGTACGATGAAAAAAGTATGATTTTTATCGAGTAGAAAAGAATACTCTATAATTTACGAATAACGAATCGCTAACTATTACAGAGTAGCTGAGTATTTTGAAGTGCAGGTTCCCTTTATAAAAAGTCATCGGGAAAACGGGTTTTATACACATAATAGTTATAACGGCCCGGGCGCAGAGCCGCTTGGCCCGAAGAGGCCAGAGAGGGTCAACTAAATCAATTGCACGAATGGCTGTTTCTCGTAACAATTTCTCGTTTCACGAGTTCCGACGTTGTGTAATCCTCTTATGATAATAATAATTACGCTAAAGACTCGCAATACAATCAATGAAAACTTATGCGCTCGTGTACATCGCTCTGTCCGTTTTCGGCCTCTCTCACGTAAAAATTGCGAATGCCCGCTTATACTCTTTCTCTCATCATCTTTTATAGATATAGAACTCTTTGAAGGAAACAGGAAACAAGCTCTTACAGTCGAAGTTTTATTAATATAATTATTTTTCTTTTGTTTGGCAATACCCTCTATTTGTATTGTCGAAGTGTCCCCTTAAATGTAAGTATTAGTTACCTTTTCTTGTCTCTCGATAAATGAATGTACAATATATACCGTCGTAGACAATGTACACTTAACTTCCTATTGTATATGTATGAAATATATATATATATAATATGTATATATTTGTATTCGCTTGTGTATATATATATATATAGAATTTTTTTGTATCTACAATCGATATTGTCGTGATTTAAGTCTGTTTGCCCCGCGTCTGTCGGGCGAATTACGACGAGGCCCGAGTAGTGTACGTGAAACGAAAAAGAAAAGACGATCGAGAGTTCGATTTATACATTACTTATACGATAATTATAGTCTCTCATCTAAATTAAGGTGAAAAATACAATTTGCTCTCGCGGGATAAGACGAGTGTCGGGGAACGATGCTGCGACAATGTGTAATCCAGGCCCCGTCTCGGTCGTATAATGTATACACGTATATTGCGCGAAAGAAAAGACTCTGCCTCGAGAGAACGCGTCTACGCAGCTACAGAAGAATAAGTATACGAAGTTGAGATATACATTTCGTTTTACCGTTTTCCCATTTCCGATTAGTTACAGAGGCTCGTCGCGATTTAAAACGTTAAGGTCCCTGGAAGTCTTCATCATCATCATACATCCGCGTCATCACAAAAGCATTGTCGCGCTCTAGAAGCGAAGGACGGCAAGACTTTCGCAATTGCCTTGTACAACAGTGATCCTCTCTCGCTCGCTCTTACAAATAGTTTCGCGAAACGGTTTTTTTTTTCTTCTATGTGTCGTTACTTTATATAGGTTGTATTGTCGTGAATTCCAAGGAAGGCACGATGCATGGAAGTTCTGCCTTTCTAAGCATCATATCGTTCGCGTGATATCTCGCGCGGGGGATGTGTGTTGATTTCGAGGAGATTTCGGACGGCTTTCCGCAGCATCTCCCGTCGAAGCGTGACGCGTGTACAGGGCGATCACAGGTAGCAGGTCTTGTAGAAGATGAGGGCGACCGTATCCTTGCCGTAGATCCGGTACTCGCGCTCGTAGTGCACCTTGCCGGGCTCGTACCTCTCGATCTGGCTGCCGCCGGCGAGGCCCTCGAGGAAGAGCTGGTCCTGGGCCGTCTCCATGCTGAGCCAGTCGCGTCGTCGCTCGGCCCGGCTCCTAGGCGGCGGTCGCTCGTCGAGGCAGCAGCTGAGGTCCTCGCGGCCGCTGCTGCGGCTCGAGGGCCGGGGGTCCCTCTCGAGGATAGCCTCGATCTCCAGGTACTTGAGGTCCTGCAGGCTCTTGGGGTAGCGGCTGAGGCGCTGCAGGTCCCGCGGCAGGAACTGCTCCTCCAGCCTGACGGTGCGGCTAGGTTGCAGGTTGGCGGCCGAGTAGTGCTGCTGCCGGCCGCGCTTGGGCAGGGTGGCGTAGGGCCGCTCGCTCGACCAGGAGCTCGAGAGGTGGGCGTTGTAGGGCAGCTGGTGGCTGGGATGGAGCTGTTGGTGAGACTCGTGGATGCTGGGCCCGGGTGGTCGGCGTCGCTCGATGCGGTTCAGCTCGAGCTCCTCGAGGCTGCGGATGATGTCGCGGCTGTAGGCGCTGCCGGCGGTTCCGCGGCTGGCCAGCTCCTCGTAGCGCTCGCCCTGCTCGTAGTTCATGCCGTAGGAGTGCATCATGCGCTGCCGGTCGAGCAGCAGCTCGGCCGGTTCGCTGTAGACCTGGTACTGCGGCTGCTGGCTCTGATGGAAGCTCTGCAGGACGCTGTGTCGGCTGGGGCAGTGGGGGCAGCCGCGGGCCAGCCTCCAGCCGGACAGCTTGCCGCGGACGTTGCGCGCGACGCGGCTCGTCTTCTCGGCGAAGGCGCTGCAGTAGTCGGCTAGTCGGCGCCGGGGCAGGAGTCCGGTGCAGTCGAGGGTCGTGGGCCGGACGCCCTGGCCGTAGGTGGAGGGCAGCCCGCCCGGGAAGACGAGGACCTGGTGCTGCTGCTGCTGCTGGCTGGCAGGGCCGGGTCCGAGGTAGGAGGGCCGACTCGGGCCAGCGGCATAGAGGTCGCGCGGGTCGTGCGGGTTCGGATAGGCGCCGCCCGGCAGCGGCTTGTTCGTCTTCTCGAGGTTCGAGAGCCCTCCCGTGAGGGAGGCCTTATACTACCGGGCTTGCGCGTAGTCCGGGTTCATCTCGTCCAGCTGCTTGCCCTTGGTCTCTGGCACGCAGCAGACGACGAAGCACAGCCCGCAGACAGCCACGGCCGCGTAGAACCAGAAGGCTCCGTGTAGGCCCAGCGTCTGAAAAGCGAAACAAATGATCACGTTGTGCGACTGGTATATCGATCGCACGAGTTGAAAGTCGTCGGCGCGGCTGCGAATTCCAGGACGCGGCGCGTTGCACAAGAAACGAGCGCTCGATAATTGCGGCTCTCGCGCGCGGAATCGAGGCAAAAAGATCCGCCGCGACGAATCGCTGCACCGAGTGTACAGTTACGAGACACGGCTAGCGCGGATCGATTATCGAGCGCGCGGCGGCGCTTATAAATCATAGTCGGGAATGTATTTTCGGAGCCGAAGAAAAACGTGCTCTCGCGTCGTCCCCTCAAAGAGACGATAGGCGCCCACGCTTTAGCGGCGCAATTAAGCTAATGAGAAAAGTAAGCGGCCGGGCGGGCGCGAATCGCAAAGGCCGCCGCTTTTAAGAAGTAGACGAGCGCACTTCCGAGCGCCGCGTTACTCCTCTCCTTCTTTTTGCGCGTGCCGAGAGCGCCGTATGACGCGGGATCGTAATTTGAAAGGCACGCGCGCGCGAGAGAGAGAGAGAGAGAGAGAGAGTGTGCTGACTCCAGACTCCTCTCTTGCATGCGTAGCGTACACGGGGAGCGCCCGACGATTACGAGTCGATTCTCGACCGCGGAGATCGTTTTCTACAATCGAACAATGGCTTTATTTCCGACACGAAAGTGCTCTTTCGTTCGTTGTGCTGGAGAACCTTTTCTTTTCAATTAGGCAATAAATATAATAAACAACAACTCGTATCACCTCCTGAAAGTCCATGTAGAGCTTGATGGCGACGAAGGCGCAAAAGTAGCTGAAGCTCGTGCTGATGCTGGAGCCGAGTCCCCGGTACTCGAGGGGGAAGAGCTCGCCGATGAGGAGCCAGGATATGGGTGAGATACCGAGAGCCAGAGCGGTTGTGAACACGAGGACGCAGAGGAGGGGTATCCAGTCGTGTTGGCCGGTCACGCTGGCCGCCGCCTCGGCCGCGTACGACGAGGCGGGTATGCTCTGCATTTGCGACATCGAGTTGTAGTAGGCGTAGCTGCCGAAACCAGCCAGAGCCAGCGACATGAAGACCGTGCTGGCGATCAGCAGCGGTAGCCGGCCCACTATGTCGATGAGGAAGCCTGAGAACAGAGTGTGACACGTGAATTCCGAAAAGTTGCTGGTTTTTCTCGAAAAGCGTTTTTCCGGAAAACTCACCCGAGAGGAGCGAGGCCAGCAGCTGGACGAAGCCGATGGCAATGGTGGCGCCGTGGGGGTTCATGCCCCCGAGGGTCTGCCGGAAGATGTTGACTGCGTAGTAGTTGAAGGCGTTCGCCCCGGAGAAGCGCTGGAAGAACATGAGTCCGCAGGTGATGCCGATCGGCTTGTAAAGCCGGGGCGCCAGCATACTGCTCTTGAACGTCAGGTCGTACTGCTTGGCCCTCGAGGCCAGGATGTTCGTCTTTATCACCTGGAAACGAGCGGAGAGGCACAGCGCCGGTTAGATAAGCAAGTTTGCGCGTATAATACAAGAGAGAGAGAGAGAGGCGGATAAGAGGCTTAATGCGCTATTATACGTACTTGAAGCTCGTGCCTGATGTCGACGTGGGAGCCGCGGAGCCACTGGAGACTGCTCGCCGCCTCCTCGTCCTTACCGTTGAGCACGAGGTAAGAGGGCGTCTCGGGGATGCAGAGGGTGCCCAGGAAGAGCATCGACGGGGCTATCGCCACGAGGAGCGCGCTCTGCCGCCAGTTGAGGTAGGAGCCCGCGATGTACGACAGCAGCACTCCCACGTGGCCCAGCACCTTCAGCATCGCCGACAGGCAGCCGCGGATGCCCGGTACCGAGATCTCCGAGATGTACACCTGCGCGCGGACGATGACGGAGTGAAAAAAACGTCGAGACGTATACGAGCAAAAAAAAAAAAAAAAAAAAAAAACGCATACCTGAGCGACCATCGTGATGACGGAGCAGCAGAGGCCGCCGATGAAGCTGGTCGTGTAGATGAGCTCGAGACAGGGCGCCACACCCGTGAGCACCCAGGCGGCGGCGAGCGGCAACGAGGTCAGTCGGAGGGCCAACCTGCGGCCCTTGCGCATTATCCAGTCGCCGATCATCGCGCCGAACCAGGCGCCCAGCATCGACAGCGAGGCTACCCACGAGGCCTCCTGCAGCGTTACCGAGAAGGCCGTCCTGCGTATGGCAATAGGGGATCGATCGTTATAGAAAAGCTGACTCGTTTTTGCTTCTACGCTCTTTTTTCAAAGGCCCGAGAGCGGGTTATTATTAGGAGGGAAAAATATCGATGAGGGGAATCGATATCGAGAAACTTTGAAAATCGAGTTGCATTACTCACCAAGTGCCGTTGTTATTCAATTGATAGAGGCTGGGCGTTTGATTGTCTAGTATTATGGAGTCGAGGGCCGGCGAGGTGTAGCCTTTGGCCAAGCCCGACGACAGCGTTCCCATCGAGAGCGCCAGCGTCGCCAGGACCTAGAATTAGATGTAACGCGGCCTTGATTTACTGCGTACGGTTTCTTAAGAGCCGAAAGAGCCGCGGTATAGGTATATAAATCAGCGGCATATGTAGTTGGGATTATTTCCCACGGAAAATATCAAAAGAAAGAATAGGAGCGAGCCAAGTATCCACGTACCCGCGAAAATGAAAGCCCCGAGTCGAGCGCATTGAATTATGGAATACCGCATCCTCGAAGTTTTTTAATCAACGCTCGGGTTAAAATAAAAAAAAAAAAAAAAATTGATCAAAGCCGCGGAGAGCGAATAATAATACGCGCGCGGTCGAATTGTTTGCTCTCTCAGCCTCTGAAAATTTTCACTTACGGCCGAGTTTATGCGTCGCGCTTTCCTCGATATGGATACACAGCGATGATTTTTTTTTTCGGACGGGTCGTTAACGCTGTTCCGGTTATGCCATACGTGACAGCGGCGATCATGCTATCTATGCGCGCGCGCGCGCGTGACAGTAAAACTAGGGAATAAATGTCGAATGAGGACTCGGGTTATCGATTACGATTGCGGTATATAGTCGGCACTCTTGGACAAGAAGGAGAGAGAGAGAATAACCGGCCGGAAATGCCGCAACTGACCGCTGGACTACTGATAAAGACATTATTCAACGGTGTCGTTAACACGATTACTACTAGTCCATCGTCTTTTCGAAGGACTGAAGCATCGATAACCCATATACTCCGTGGTATTCGCAAATTGAAAGTCAGGCAAGACCGCATAGCGGACCACCGCCGCGGCCGCAGAGCCGGGGAATACTAATTTCGGCGAACAGGCCCATCTTCTCTCTACGCTCCTCTTCTCTCTCTTTCTCTCTCTCTCTCTCTCTCTCTCTCTCTCTCTCTCTCTCTCTCTCTACGCAGCTCAAATGTGAGAGATCGTATTTGTGGTTCTGAGCCAAACATTAGCTATACGTAGCAAATGATCATCATTGTCGCGAGAGTGCTAGTTAACTGTCGGGATAATTCAGCTGAATCGAAGAGTCGGCGTAGATCAAAGGGGACATTATTCAACGTCTGCTCGCTGTTTACGATACTTAAACTTTCTTGCTGATTAGATAGCTGCGATTTTCACGAGTCTCTTGGTAATATTAACAGACGCGTCTCTTGATTTAATCAACATTTTACAAGACTTTCCTGCAGCGTTACACGCGCGAACTCAAATAACCAGAAAAATTACGTTATTGCGTTATACGTTGAGCCGTAATTCCCTCCATAAAAAATATTCCCGGAACGACGACCGGCAGCCGTGATCGATCGCGAGAATAAGGAGCGCCTGAAAAATCGTCCGGTATTAGCCTAAAAGCCCGGGTCATTAGCTCGTCTCGAAATTTCGCTCTCTCGAGAAAGGCAGAATACCAATAACGGCGCGTATGCGCCGATGGCTAAATCATAGCCGTCGTGAAAAAGCTCGCGTGCATAAGAATCTGCGCCGAGAGGCCAGAGTGGCCCCTCCTGCGCATTATGTCCGAGCAAACCGTTCATTATATCCTCGGATGTCTTCATTTCGGAGGCTCACAGGCGGTCCACAGCTGCGAGAGAGATACTCTCGACGCGTTCACGCGTGCGTTTATTTATTCCGTTCGTTTATACACGATCGAAAAGCTGCAATTAGCATATGGCATCGGTTGAATTTTCGCTCTAATCGCGACGAGGGAGTTAAAATCGAGCGTGTTACACACGCGTTATATACGTATGCATCGAGGATTGAAGAGCGAGAGGCGAAAACACGCGAACGCACTCACCTGGGACATGTGCTGCGGTCGGGTCGCCGTCGACGCCATGTGCACGACTGTAGCTCTCGGGACTTTAAAGCCGTCCTCGGCCTCGTCCGGTACTGTTGTCACCTGCAAAATCAATCGTGCAACGATCGCTTAATTATCGAGTCGAAAGAGAGAAAGGTATACATTTTATACAGTTGCAGCGGGGATAATCCCTGGGACGAGAGCATCGAGTGTTATCACTCGACATGCTGGTTGGTGGGGCGAAAAATAAACGTAACGAAAAGTTTAACAGATGGCACACGGCGATATCTTCGGGCGATCATTAATTACGGAGAGAGGTCGCGAGAGCTTTCAACTCGGGGAGAAATATGGAGCTAGTGGCGCTTGCTCTATATTTTCCCCGAGTAACTCGGCATCCGCGGCAGAGAAAAACAAGACAACCCGACAGAAATCTCCAATTTCGCTCGCGGATAGAAGTTGCAAAAAATTAGACAAACTTCACTCGGAGCTTCAAGCTCTCGTTTCGTATTTCCGAAGCTACGAAGAGCGCCCGTATAGAAATTCAATCAACCCATCAGGCTATTATCCCACGAGCGTATTTAATAAATCGCGCCCTACATTATGGATTACAGCAATTTGCCGAATTTTCGCAACTCGGCCCCGGAGGCTCTCAACGAAAAAGGCCTGAGAGCGCATCAGGCGCAGCTCTAAACGAAAATCAATCATCGGCCGCGCTCGGAGCGAAAATGATTTTCTCGTAAAAGCTCGCGCTGACGAACAATTGTAACGATTCGGGCGAGCCTCGCGGCGGCGACTGCATCCCCCCAGAAAGACCCGAGCGAGAAGAACAATAGCTCTGCAGTGAAATTTCAGAGTTTCTCTCTCTCTCTCTCTCTCTCTCTCGTCTCTGGGTTTTATACGCCGACGCCTGAGTTTAACGAGTGCGCATCATTGTTCAACGACTGTCATTAATTCGAACACGGGCTTTAATGGCTCGTGCGTATTTTTGCCTTCTATACTCCTTCCGCGTTAAAAGCGAAAAATTAATTCGCCGAGGTGTAAGTGCTTTTTCGAGAATCCGACGACTCGAGTTTCTTCACGATTATTGAGTAACTCGAGTCGGGAGATATTAATCGAGTGACTTTTGCGAGGAACGAGTGGTGCTACGCCGGCGTTTATCTAGTCTTTATAACGACTTGTACTCGACGATCGTTTAGATAAAAGTTATCCGCGGCTATTTAGCGAGAAATACGAGTTTTCGCGAATGCGTGTACCTTGACAGCTCTAGCGACGTGTTCGTTGCGCAACGCTGTGGTCGCGGCGAAAGTTTTTGGCGATAAAAGATCTTTTACACGAATCAAGTGTTCTACAGATTACAGCGACGATTCTATTGAGATTTCTCTCAAGGATCTGACACTCGTTTACACGCGATATCTCGCTCCTCTCGAAGAGATTACAGACGCGATAAGAATGGAACAAATATTTTCTAAAGTCTATAACACCCGCACTACCTTGAAAGCCTTATTCTTAACACGCCGAGTTGTACAAAAACTCTAAAAATTTTCTCTCGGAGTCAATCGCTCGCAGCTTTTAAATAAGTTTGCGCAGCGAAATAATGGGATTCGCCATAGCGGCGGCGTTTCAATTAATCGCCGATGACGACGACGGCCCGCTCGAGCGACTAAATTGAATCGCAGTTGCGTCCGCATTTATGAATATGTAATTTCATACATATAAGGCACACTGCAGCGCTCGTGCGGAGAGTTCGGCATAAATTAGCCCCTGCTCTCTCTCTCTCTCTCTCTCTCTCTCTCTCTCTCTCTCTCTCTCTCTCTCTCTCTCTCTCGCGCGGTAGCTCTTTCTTGCGCCGCCTGCACGCGCTGTGTGCTTTAGGTTACAACTTTCGCGCGCCGATGCTGCATCGATTATTATATTTCGCGCGCGCGAATGTATAATGGACTTTGCTTGTAAATCAATAGCCAACGGGTATAATTGCGATATTATTTAAATTGATAGATATTAAAGGCGGGATGTACGCTGCGCTTTAAGGCTTCTCGGCTGGTAGCTGATTGAACATTGTGATAATAGGTCGAGAGCTGTTTTGTTGAGAATTTTCAATTTGCGCCTCACCGTTTTCGAGCAGTACTAAGGGCTTCGAAATATGAACGTTCGTAACTGACGTAAATGCGGGGGAAAAAATAATCGAACGAGTTAATCCAGTATAAACGGTTATCGATCACTGATTTTACGGACAGCTCTCTGAACTCGAAAATCCATTCCCGACGTTAATGGATTAATCATAATAAAACATGTCGTATCAAACGTCACTACTCGGGCTTATGCAAAACAATATAAAAAAAACTTCCCTCCCTCCCGTTAAAATACTAGTACAGACGAGCGCATTACATCCAGGCGATTTTCCTTATCGGCGCAAAATATACTCCACTCAGCCGCACCTATATAACCCTTATTATACTCTCTATACGACTTTGCTCTCGCGCTGCGTGCGCATGCACGAGAGAAGAGAACACCAGGGGGGGGGGGGATACATATAAATTATTGCACATTCACAGCACAGCGGCGTCTCCTTATTATAATACTCGGCGCCACGAGTATACAGAGTATACAGAGAGCCCAATCAGGCGCGCGTCTCTCCATACAAACACTCGGGCCTGTGCAGAGAGCTCCGGTGAGATTTAATAAGAAGATGCGACGACGACATCCTCGGAGCTGCAGCAGCGAGGCTTTGAATTCGTTTATATAGAGCGTCGAGGTCTATTCCACGGAAAACGGAACTTAATTACAGATTTTCACGATAGTGTACCACGTCGCCGCCACCGCCGCCGACGCTCTTTTCTCCTCGCTGCAACAGCAGCGCCGGTCGATAGTAGGACCTCCGTAGGGAGAGGAAGACGCCGAGCGCCCGACTTTTTTCTTCTCCTCTGCGCGCGCGCGTGTGTGTGTGTGTGTATAGTCGTGCAGCGCGGCGAGGGACGAGCTATTGAATAGAAATTTAATTGGATCGATCGATGCTGTTTCGCGCTCCTTTTTTCCAGCTGCATATACTCGTCGAGATACGGGCTTGAGACACACGAGGCTTTTCAGCTATCATTCAATTACCCCAGCTCTTCCTAGCCCAGCTCGTTCCCGGCGAGAGAGATAATAAATTCGCGCGGGGCGATAAATCAAACGTTATTAAATACTCGAGCTATTATGCGCGCGCGGGGGGCTAATCACTCCTCGACTTTCATCGCTCGCTAGCGCGCTTGTGTGTATATATATTGACGTATTACGCGTCTCCCCCGCCGCTAATTACGTTCATCCACTTTCCATTAATGCGAAGCTGAGAGTGCGCGCGCTTTGTCTTTCTCGCGGAAACTCCCGAGTTTATAGGATCTGTCAACCATCGGAGAGATAAACAAACTCGTTATGCGCGACTCGGTATATTATACTGTACGCGCGTTACATTATGTGTTCTGAAAAAATCAAACGCTTTCACTTCCCGCCGACTAAATCTGTCTCTCTGTGTGGAGAAAGAGATAGAGATAGAGAGAGAGAGAGAGAGAGAGAGAGAGAGAGAGAGAGAGAGAGAGCCCCTATTGAAAATTTCGCGCGCGCAAGTTTCCTCGACAGGATTTTTCTATATCGCCCCGATCCAACGCCGACGACGACGGAGGAGATAAGTTTCGCGACCTACTTGAGAAGTATCTCTACGACTGATTCACTCTCGGATGGACGAGTTCTTGATTTTGTGTTTTATGAGGAGCGCGCGATGCTTTCGGGGACGAGTGTAATCAATTCAGCATCTTACACTCGCCTCTTTCGAATACAAAGTTTGTACGCCGTTATACGCGTTCCTGGTGTATCGGCGCTTTATTTCCCAAGTCCGAGTCGTCTGTAGGCCAAAAAAGCTGCGCAAGTGTGCAGACTGAGAGAGGGACATCCGGGTCAAGTGGCTCGATGAATATACGCGCGTTCATTATGTCCGCATAGGTATATGCGATATCCCAGCGCAGGTATATATATATAAAGCGCCCCCCCCCCCCTGCAGTGTCTCGCGCCGACTATATCTACAGGCTTTTATGCGCCGTGTAAACGAGCGATGTCTCTTGCAGGCGCCTCGCGCGCTCGCGTAGAGGAATAAATATCCCCGACGCTCTTTTTGCATCGCGAGATTTACCGTTGTTTCGAGGCGGTTAATATTCATGCGCTGCAGCTCTCTCGTAGCCGCGAGTTTTTATTGTGTACACGCGAGCGCGAAGAAAAGTGCGTTTGATGCTGTATACGTGTGCTGACGGAGATTAGGATCGAAACGGGATCGGTTTATCGCGCTTTTTTTATTCTCGCGCTGAAAGGAGAGAGAGAGAGAGAGAGAGAGAGAGAGAGAGAGAACATGTTGCTGACCTGATACGAGAGGTGCTTAGGAGATAAGATCGCGCGAGGAAAATTCGCCGTTTAATCGTTGTACCGAGAGCTTTTTTTTTTGAGCGACTGCGTGGGGTGTGCCGATTATATTCGAGCGCGTGATTTTTCATCTTATATGTGTCGAGTTTTTACGGAGGCATATAATATGATAAAGTCGCTGATTTATCCGGCTGCGAAAACGTTGAAAAGCTTATCCTCTGCGCTGTAAATTAAAATTACGAAGCGTGTATGCGCGAGGTGAGAGGGAGGCTTGATTAAAAAGTTTCGTCACCTCGACGTCGTGGCTAATGGGGAAAAAATGGATCTAGGGTAATGCGCCTAATTAGCAGAGTTTCCACCCGGACTTTGCTCTGGTTGAGATATAGAAAATTCGATTCTTATTCTTCTCGATGATTTCATCGAGTACACGGAGGAGTTTGCCGTCGGAAAAACTGGCCTTGCCGCTTCAAGAGCGTCTGCTTTTTTCCTCGCGTTGTTTGTTTGGATCATCTTCGTCTCTAACGCTCGACGACTTTGAGGCTGCGTATAACCAGTATTTTAATCGTTATGTCTACGGTCTTTTGTTCGAAAAATCACGCGATTGAAAATTCATTTTCCTACGTTTACTCGTAACTCATTCCGCTGCAAAAGCTGTAAAATCGCGCATAAATTACTCATCAGCTCAGCGCGTACCCCCCCCCCCCCTTTGGAAAAAGAAGAAAACAAGCGACGTTTTTCCGTGAACCATTGCGAGCCGAGTGTGTCGTCTCCATCGAACGGAAAAAGACGACCGGATGCGCGACGGAGGAGGAGTCGGTATTCGCGCTCTAAATCAAAATCACTATCCGTCCAAGACGTGTTTAGTCTGCGGAGGAGCTTGCGCGCGTTAACGGCTCGTTCGCGCAAGGTTGAGCCTAAAACAGTACCCCGAGAGTCGTCTCTTTGCGCATAGCGTTACGAACTTTCTAGCTCTCTCGCTTTTATGTCGGACAATATTCCCGGCGCGTTAAGTGCACATCCGCTCTCGTTCGCCGATGGGCTTTTGGCGATTTTCGTATATTTATAACGAACTTTATACTCGGAGAGTTCGTTACTTTTACGTGTGTAAGAGGCCCAGACGGATATTTTTTCGAAAAGCTTATCGGCTTTCGTGTAAACGCAACGCGAGAATTTATTACAGCCACGCGCGGAGCCAATTTGCAAGACACTCGAGAGATAAATTATCGAAACGCGTACATGCGAGGGTGACGACTCGGCGGCGCGAGTCAGTTAAAGTCAACACAAACATTCCTCGCGCTCTTGCATCACAAGCTCTATACTTTACACCACGCTCGCTTACGCGTACGCGCTATATATTAATTAACGCTATTTATCTAAATTAGCCGAGTTATGTCGCTACCTGTTAAATCCCGTAACCGCGAAAAATTCAATTTCAACTCGACCTATATCACCTACTACGGTTTCGGTTCGTCGATCGTGTAATATCCACACACGCACCAGTACGTAACTTAGACGCTTTTTTTATTCCAATTGCTATTTCGTTATTTCGCTCGCGTCACGCGCGAAGCCGGCCGAAGTCCGGCGCTTTTGTGCTGCGTCGCGCGCGCTCAATTAATCAAGAGAGCCACTATATACGCGAGTTCATCTTCTTCTCTCGGAACCTCGCTGTGTGTGCTCTTCTTTTTTTTTTCGATTTCGTCGTTTTGCCGGGGCGATCCGATTTTTGCGCTGCGTCGCCCGAGCGAAATTAATTATTCCTGAAGTTTGACGCTCGAGAGAGAGCTGCGGGCTTTGCTCGCGCATTAATTATTATTCCGACGACGCTTTCTTCGCCCCGCGAAGCGGATGGGAAAAACGAATATTTTTTTGAGGATCGTTGCTGGCAGGTTTTTGCCCGTGTGAGTTTAAGCTGTTCGCGCTGATAAATAACGCGATATAGCTTCGGGATATTCGAGTGTCGCGAATCGTGAAAGACACTTGGCGTAAAGTATCGCGATTTCGCATCTCGCAAACCCCCAAAAACACGTACAGAAGGAAAAAAAAAGCACGCGCAACATATCCGACTGCATCAGACTGGAGCCGATGTGCAAGCAAAGCGATGCTACACACACGCACGTAGAGGAAGGGGGGAGAAGCCCCACGTGGCGGTGGCGTCGCGGCTCTTGTAAACAGCCTCGGGGGGGTATTGGTTACCGGCGCTCTCGTGTAACACACGATGTAACCGAACGTGATTTCTCGGCTCGCGCTTTCGCGCCATTCATTTGACACTGCGCACTTTTATGGCTCGCGGGGCTCTCTTCCGTGCAGCCTGTATTCCCGACTGTCTCCTCTCTTTCTCTATCTCCGGGTGGCTTTCCTCTCGAGTGAGATTGCGCATTCGTTATAGATAGGCGAGCAATGAATTGATGCTAATCTAAAAATGTCCGTCAAACGCTGTTTTTTGCCGTGGGCGTGTACCGCAAATTACTTTGCAATATGCATAATGGACAGACGAACTCGCGGCGAACTGCTATCGGACAAAAGGAGCGGGAAGTTCGAAACTCTTTAAAGAAGCCGGCCGGGCGTGATTAATCTTCCGCACGCGTCCTCCTGGGGGAGTAAAAAAAAAATATTCAGAAAGAAGAGCTGCCTCGTGAAAAATATTTCGAAATCATATAAGAAACAATTTTCACGGGGAAAGAGAGAATGGAAAAAGAGGATTTTCCCCCGGGGCGCGCGTGCAGATCGTCGCGTTCGCACCTCTCGCAAACATCCTGGAAATCGTATAACGAGCGAGCAGCTCGCGAATGTTTGCGAGAGAGTGAGAGAAGAGAACCAGCCCGACAAATCCTCCGCTTATTCTCTCGAATTCGTCGAATTCTACGTATTCTTTGCTCTGCTATCTCGAGCTTGCGCGGGCAAATGCAAAGTTCAATATTTTCACGGATCTATGCGTATCGCAGCTCCGTGTTCTCTAGCATTAAATTCATTATTCTTAATAACGAGGAGTATAATCTCCCCGAAAATTGCGGAGAAACATAACGATTGCCCTCATACGAAATTACGAAATCTCGGGACCACCAGCGGGTCTCCCCCGAAATTATCGAGCGGTGTGTGTACACAAAAGTCTCTCGATTAGCAGATGACTCTCCCCACAGAGAGAGAGAGAGAGAGAGAGAGCCACTGACTGCAACAAGGTCGATCGGCTTTTAATGGCATTACATCGGGGATCAGGGCCGGCAGTAGTAGTACCAGTGGCTCTACGCGTTGATTTACGCAGGGTAAATACGGCAGCGATGCGGGGGTACATAAAACGAATTTCATATTCCATGCGCCGGGGCAATAAACGTCAGCTGGACTGGTACGGCGTCTGTTTGGACAAGCGTTCGGAAAAATCTCTGCGTATACGCGATAAAGATAACGCAACGAGTGCCTGTTTTATTACACAGCTTGGCGATATATAATTAAGAAATTTTCTTACCCAACGAGAAAGTTATCTCTGAATTTTCGCTCGTTAAACGGCCTGCAGTCGCGCAAAAGTCCGAAAGTCGATCGCGTCCTTGTGCGGCCGCAAAAAAAGCGCCGCATCGCCTGTAGCGGAGAGGACTCATTGTTTCCGCGACGCTGCGGTAGTGTTATAGTCGGCCCATCGATTCGCGGACTTTGACATTGGCCGCCTCGCGAAAACTTGCCCCCTCCGGCTCTCTCTCTCTCTCTCTCTCTCTCTCTCTCTCTCTCTCTCTCTCTC
>QLSS01000001.1:3910981-3921149 GCA_024372645.1 Trichomalopsis sarcophagae
AGAGAGAGAGAGAGAGAGAGAGAGAGAGAGAGAGAGAGAGAGAGAGAGCTACTGTGCTCTATTTTCGATTATTATTCGCCGCGAAGTGCCCGTGAAATTGGCAAATTGCGCGCGAGAGACTATCTATGTCCGACTGCTGCTGGTACTGTACTGTATATATAGTAACATCAGTGGCGATGGATTTTCACTCGTCCGTCGACCTCGTCGCTGACATATACACTCATTTAAATACTAGTCTTCAAAAAACACAATGCGATAATTATCCCCTAATACAAGCCCTGCGGAAAACGCGAGTCGCTCGCGGTGAATAGCTAAACGCGACAGCGCAGCCGGCCCCTCTGGAAATTTGCTCGAAAAAAGAGAATACGAAAAATAGCAGCAGCAGTCGAAAATAAAGCGTATTTTCGGAAGAGCTTTGTGCCGATCCAGTTATACCGCGCGCTCGCGCGCGCCTAAAAGGAATAGAAGAGAGCGAGGCGCGACGAGTGAATGCCGAAAACGAGAGCTGGAGGACGCTCTCTCTCTCTCTCTCTCTCTCTCTCTCTCTCTCTCTCGCGAATTCTGGCGCGTGTTCCACTTTTTTCTAAGGCGAGTTTACAAACAACGACACACGCGGTCATTAAAATACGAATAGCCGCGAGTATCCATGAATGTAGAGGCTCGCTTTGGCATTATAGGATGTGTAATTGTATTTTTTTTTTCGCGGCTGCAGCTTGAAAAAGATTCGGTTCGTTCATACAAGATCGATAGATCATCGAATAGTAGCCTCCCCGCGCGACGCCGCAATTATCCCGAACGTCGTATTTACGCACTCGAGGCCCTCGAGTGGCACTTATTCGGAGTATACGGTCGCGCACGCGACGACTCTCTTCTCTGCAGAAAAGCAAGAGAGCCGAGCGTAGTGGGTACGTATGCGCCGATGTACTTGAACCGTATAGACTGCTGCATTTTCCTTCGGCCTTGCTCACTCGTACGATTTACCGGCAGTCGTTTCGAGAGGATGCACTTGTCCAAATATTAGCCTTTGTTTTGAGCTTCGGAGAGAGAAAGCTGCTCTCTTTGAGAATATTTCGAAATTACGACTGTATTACTGATGCGACTGAGCCTCTTTTGAAGAATAACGAGAGCCGGCGCTTTTATCGCAATGCGGGAAGCGCGCGTCAAGCGACGTACTTCCGTCAGACGTCCCGCGACTCTGGAAATAGAACCTAGATCATAGAGATGCCAGACGGCTGTTTCTGCTGCTCCGATTTTTTTTTTCTCCTGTATCTCTCTTTACAGCCTTTTTATCGCTCGTGTCTTTAAAAAAGGAACAGTTTGGCGAGAGTGCGTTTCTCGGATTTTCAAGATTCCACGCCTCGACGTGCGTGAGTGTAATCGAAGGTCGAGTAAACATCGCTTACTCTCTTCGAGAACCGCAGACGGAGCGCGAGAAAAATGCGAAAACAAGCGAACGCCGTTCGTAAAAGAGCCTGTATATTTGGCTGGGATCGGAAAATAGACTTACGCGTTTGAAGTCGAGGCGTGTACATACGCGTATCGATAGTTTGTTCAACTAATGTAATAGAAACACTCGAACGAAGAGCAGCAGCTCACGGGATTTTTCTCGGATTACGATATCGAAAGAGGAAGAAATCCCTCTCGAGTGAAATAATCGCCTTGTCCCATAGAATCGAACCTCTTAATCTCCTCGACCTGCTGCACCGTACCTTCTCTCTCCCGGAATTAAAGCCGAACACAGCAGGTATGCGGCACAAAAAGGCATCCTCCTCTACGCGCGAAATTCAAAAAGAAAACGACCTCGTGTGAGAATCACTCGGCGTCGAGGAAAATAAAAGAACGTGCCTGCCGACGTTTTCCCAGGCACTTTTCGCGGAAGGAAAAAGCCTCGAGCCGCGCTGTATAACACGAAAGGCCGGCGGCTCGCTCAGTTTTCCGGAGTCACGCACGCGCTTTTCTATACTCGCTAATTTCGGGGTAAGATTTTCTCCCGATGCATCGCGCACGCGATTGAAACGTCACGACGTAGCGTTTGCCTTCTTGTCTGTTTTGCATTTCACAAGCTAACGCTAGCGCTTCTTCTTCTTGCTCGCGTTTCGCACGCGGGCTAACAATAGCCGCGGCTGTGTTCAGCAAGACTCCTCGAGTATTGCAGTACGTGCGGCGTTTGGGAATTCGTTTTCGAATCGACAGTGTTGTCGACGTGAAAGACTCTCGCTGTGTGCGTACACAAGTGGTAACTGGACTTGGGCGAGCGTGTCGCGAAAAACGGGCCGACATTTTTTTTTAAGTAATACGAAACGTATATTATCATGGAAAAAAACGAGCTGGCTCGATTCTATTTACAACAAAGCAAAGCCTGACGCTATTCACTGCGCATTAGCATCGGAATCGATCCGAAATGCAAATGGCCTCGATAGTGATTCTCTAGAAATGATTAGGCTGTAGAGTTTTTTTCGAAGCGTCCTAATAGCGCTCGTCCGGAGAAACCCTTGCCTTCCTCCCAACCGTCGTTACATCGAGGAAAGAGACGTCGCAATGACAACGACTGTGTTCCCACACCCGTATACACCGACACACACGTGTAGAAATTCCACGGACGAACGCGTCCAGCGATACAACGCAACGCGACTATCGAAATATCCGGGCGGCAGAGAGCGAGTGGGGCGGCACTCGGTCTTCTAATGCAAGTCGCGCGCGCGCAGTCGTCCGGGGAAAAACGGCTTTTCCGGCCGCGCATGAATCAAACTAACGGGCCGGCGAGCGTTAATTCACTTTTTCCGCTCCTTTCTACGCCAGTAGCGCTCTGCTGATCTATGCGATAGTTTTGCATATATACTCTCTTCTTCTCTCCGCTTTTTTTTTCGCTCTAGCTCTCGGTGTCATTGTCCTCTCTCTTTCTCTCTCTCTCTCTCTCTCTCTCTCTCTCTCCGTGCATTATACCATTTCAAAGGATGACCCGCTCGAAATATACCCATAATTCCGTATTTTCAAACAAAGAAAATTTTCCTCCGGAGGAAAAAACTGAAATCCCATTCATGCGCAGCGGCCTGAAAATGAGCTGCTCTGCGTGGGCGCGATTCGCACCTGTCGCGATATGCTATGCATAATACCGAGACACGCGATCTCTCGGACCTAATGGCCTGGCTCGGATGCTCATTGGTGTCGCTCTCGGGATTAAGATTTCCTCGGGTGATACAGGAGCGCGAGGAATTCATTAACACCAAGGCGCTGCTTATCTTTCCGGAGCAGAGGCTTAGATACTGTACTATAGGGACGATCTGCATTAACAGGCTCTTACGTTTGTTTATTTATTCATTCGTGCGGGGATTGCGAGATTTTTTGCTCCGGATAGATTGCGAAAGTGCTCGGTGCTTACGAGTCAAGCTTTTTGTGATTCATCGATGGAGACGAGTTTCTCAATCAACGAAAAACTAGTATTCTCGGCGATAATGAAAAATCTTCTCTATTTTTAAAGCCTCCAAATGTATTTTTATTCTCAATTATCCGACTCTCTCTCGGTGACAGTAATGAGAGAGGGAAGAAGGCCGAGGAGAGAGCAACGCTTGAATGGATCTTTGTGCGTGCGCGCAATGCTCTGCGAGAGAGAGAGAGAACAACGTCGTTAAAACGCGACGTCTCTTTTTTTAGACGTCAGCCTCTCTCATGCGAGCGTCAGATCTTTTGCGAATATTTTGACCCGCTCGCGGTATTATCCGATTAAAATTTCCGTCTCTCTCTGGAAATAACGTTTTTGTCTCTCGCACGCCGTAAATAAGTTTTTAATTGATGAGGCCTCTCGATTTATATCTTGCTTTTTTGAAGATTATATATACTTTGTTGTCGCCCGTCAGAGACGCGTATTTTTGAGATCAATATTTTTAGATTCCCAAAGCGGAAGCTGCCGGAGCGTTTTATAGCTCGATAATATTTGCTCGATCGATCGCTTTCCGAGAAACGATAATAATTTTCTTTCGCTTAACTTTTTTTTTTTTTTTTTGTACATCGAAGAAAGCGCTCGCGTGCGCTGGCAAAGCGTCGATTAAGAAATTAATTTTAAAAATAACTCGCGACGGTCAAGTCGGCAGAGAATAGACTCGATTCCCTGAATGATGTCACTGCAGTGTATACTACGAAGCGTTAACAGCGAGGTTCGTTTGTTTTGGAAAAAGTGCCGGTACAATTGTACGCTTTATTGGTGAATGAAAGGGATCTCTCGTGAGTCATGTACATGGTAGACGCGGTTGACATGTGCCATAGCAGCTTTTTAATTCAGGCCTCCGTTAAACGCTTCATTCAACGACATGCGTGCAGCGCGTTCTTTGGAGCATTATATGGTAAAACCAGCGGCGGCCGTACAGGCTTATCGGGCTTGTTTACGAGCTATTATCGCTAGATTTTTTACCCGCACTCTCTCACCCGTGACAATTAGCGAAAGTTGTTCGTGGACACGCGCTGTATCAATTAACCCTTCCTTTTTTCTTTCTTTTTCAGGTAAGCTGCAGCCGATTTCGTCACGCATGCACAAGGTATATAACGCAAGTTCACGCACACTCCCCTCACGAGCGCAGCTAATTTCGTCGTAAAGGGCTTGTGTACCGTAAAGACAAGAAGCGAAAATCCTGAAATAAAGCGTACAGTTAGAACGAGCTGACGTGCGCTCGCTGTAGAGTACGAGAGAGAAGGAGAGCGAAACAAGCGTCAAACGTCGGATATATCAGCCGACAGTATATACAGGGCCGGCAGCGTGCATTCATCGCTCGAGGAGAAAAACGCTTCCGTGTTTTCTTCAATCCCCTTTCAAAGCTACTAATTATTACTCAGACAGAGCGACACAGGTTCCACGTATATATGTGCGCGGGGACCGCGAAATTAAGCGGCTTAATGCTTCGCCGGAGGCTAATTAATCACTCGCACGCACGTTTGTGCTATGTATGCGAGAGCTGCTGTTCTGCTCTATAATATATGCGAGTTATGGGATGTGATATGAGAGAATACGGCCTGTGATGCCGCTGCTATAATTAATCCCCAAAGCTCTTATACGAAGACGCTGCGGTTCGTCGATGATTCGATACCTATGCAGTTTTTCATTTTTTTTTTTTTTAAGTTCACAAGACCAACGCTATTTTCAGTCTAGCCAAAAAAATAATCGCTCGCTAATACCGAGCGAGTTCGACGAACTGCCGTTTCACACTGCTCACAAAAAAATGACCGACATTCACTGAATTTTTTTTTATTGACCAACTCGCACGATAACAGTGGTACACAATATAGCACGCGCGCTGAATGGGAAATTCATTCATACTTTTTCCCTCGAAAAAAGATAAACCCGCAAACACTTTCGAAATAATTATCGTCGCTCTCCAACATTCGACAAAAAAAAAAAAAAAACAGCTGCAGCAACGCGAGGCATTCGATATCATCGCAGGAATTTATTTTTCGATTTTGCCGGCGCGTATCGAAAATCCATCGCAGATGGAATATCGGAAAATAATACGCGGCGATTCGAGTAATTCCGATGATATTCGCGGCATGTATTCTCGGATTACTCGAATTCGCGAATTATTTCCCGATAAACATTCATCACTCGGCGCTTAAAACTATATCCGGTAAAACACTCTTACACTCTGCAAGCCGACACTGGCGGAATCCGTCTTCGTCGGCATCTTGCTCCATATCACGCCTGGCACATCGAGGGAAAAAAAAAAAAAACAACGGCAACGACAACTCCGTACAGTAGCTATCAGTATACTCGCGCTGTCATGTAAAGCAGAGGGACCGTCGAGCGCGACCTGCCAGCCGGATGACCATCGCGCAACTGAGACTTCTCGCGCTCTCGCTCTCTTTTCACGCCGGCGACGACTTCAGCCGGCGCTGCGAGCGAACGAGCTAGAGAGAGAGAGAGAGACGGAGATATGTAGAGCGGTAGGTTTACTTTACAACGCGCGCGCGCTGCAGTGTCTGTGCGAGCACGTGGACCGGCATCGAGCAGAGAGTGGGAGATGCGGTTGCCGTTCGCGGAAGCATTGGAGGAAAAATCGATCGGGATTATAACAGTTCGCCGTATGTGTGTTTTGATCGGGTTCCTCGAGCGCGTTGTTTTGGCGGACGCGCCTCTGCTGAGTTGTTTGTTTTTGCCGATATGCTTAGTATTAGTGTATTAGCGCGAAGATCGAAGGTAGCGGGGAAAGTACGCGTTTGAATCACACACGATGTGGAGCAGTTTTTTCGAGCTCGTTTGCATATTATCGAACGAGCAGGCCCCGCGGATGAGTAATTGGGTAAAGTAAAACACTCGTATCTCAGTGTATCATTGGCCTTGATGAACGAGCGACGCTCTGTTATTAAAGTTTGAAAGAATAAGTTTGACGCGAGTGTGTTATAGCTTGGAAATTTGTAAACCGATACGTGCCGTGGAAAGTGTGATACAATTATTGCCAAACTTTGTTTACGGGCCCGTCCAACTTGTCCTATAACCGTCGCTCTTTCGTCAGAGCGATGAGTGTCGGATTCTTTTTTTTTTTTTCTTCGATCGTTGAATAACGTTAACGCGATTACGGTCGGGCGGGTTTGAAGAGCGTGACAAATAGAGATCATTTTCATTAGTTTCTTTTTTCACATACGCGCGCATATGAACAAAGTATAAGGGAGTTTCGGTATCGCGTATTCGAATCTTTGCGCGATATGCAATACTTCGGTCTTAACGCTTGATGGATCGCCGGCCGGCGATTTACGAGATCGATAAAGATCGTCCGCACACAGAGGATGAATCACGCATTCCAAAAATGAGTTTCCCGTCGTAAAACAAAATTTCACCAGTCATAAACTCATCGGTGCCGATTGATCCCTTCCGCTCATTCCCGTACTGGTCTCCAGAGAGCCAAACGGGATGCTTTGGAGAAAATCCATCTTTCTTTCTCTCTCTCTCTCTCGCTGTCGGAAAAAACTTCCTCGAAAATTGATTGCGGAAAACTCTCGCTTCTCGGATTTTCACAGGCCGCACACACACACACACACTGTCCCTCTCTCGTGAAAAGCGGGCCTAGGGGTTGTGCGCGGACGGACTCTCTAATTAGTTCGTTACGTCTAATTGGTAAAAGCGAGCTGATTCCGCTGCCGACTAGAGTATAATACGCAGGTGGTGGAACGGGATTAGAGGAAGGACTGCAGCGCAACGTCAGCACGAGATTAGGATCGCTTTTTTTTTAAACGTTTTTGTATTAATTAAGTTATTAGGGGTGATGGATCGCTCTTGTTCTTCCTATACTATAATTTAATATAAGGATATGCGCGCGTTTATTTATCCGGCGGCCAATTTATTCCCCGTAAATCACTACACTCAAGCGCGTATAAAGAATCTCTTCGGTTTTTCGATTTTTTATACCTGGCGAAAAATTACGTAAGCCACAGGTGATGCCCGCGGGATTAGCATACGAGCGCGACGTCGTTAAGCCCCGTCGCTGCAAAAACGACGCCGAAAAGAGGCTTCGTTAAAGCCCCGGCGCGGTATCGATCATCGGGTGAAAGAGAAAAAGAACGACGGGCGGGAGAATTCGGCGAGAAAAATACACCGGCCATTAGGAGCCGACGGTTCGTTAAAGCGCGTAAAAATCAAAGCGAGCGAGCGAGAAAGAGAGAGCACCCTCGAGCGCTGCACAGGTAGTATTGGGAGAAAGCGAGTCCGTGGCGGGAATCTAATCGGTCGGAAAAAGCCTCCGGAATGGTATAGGCCCTTGAAAATCTGAGATGAAAAACCGAGATAAACTCGTTCGACTGCTACCTGCACACGGTGAGAATATGTACGACGTGTCTCTACCCCTCCCACTATATATTTATCTCTTCTCGCGACTGCGCCTCTCTCTCTCTCCCTTTTTTCTCTCTTTCTGTCTCCTAATTTGTCTCGCTGCCGTGTTTCTTTTATGTCTCATTTTCTCTCCTAATTTTTCTGTCTTCCTCTGTTTTCTCCTCGTTTCGTGTAGCGCACAGCCTCTCGTCGATTCTTATGCACCCGATACTCCGAATACCGAGCGCTCGACAGAAATGAAATCGTCGTAATTAACTACGGCTCGAGAATAAATTCGAAATTCCTTGAAAAAAAAAAAAATCGTGTACAAATTGAACACAACACCGTTGCTCTCCGCGCCACAGCTGCAATAGCTCGCAGCCTGACACGCGAGCGAATAAACAAAGCATCCCATCTCTCCTCCTTGTCCCGTCTTATCTGCCGCTTATCTACTAGAACGGCCTCTAATTCGACTACCTGTCGCCGCTAATGCTCCTCCTCGTGAAGAAGAGGAGACACGACGACGACGAAGACGACGACGACGACGACGAGGAGGAATCTCTCGAGCACGGCTCTCGAGTGGCACACCGGCGGAGAGAATATTTTTTGTGCGCGCAGGCGAGAGAGTACACACACAGAGGAGGAAAACGCATTCGAAACTCGATCTCCCGCGGAGGTAGCCCCGCTTAGAAAGCCGACCTCTATTTTTCCCCCGGAGTGTTTATCGCGAGCGAATATTCGCCAGCGTATACGAGAGAATAGAGAGAATAGGCTACAGGAGAGATTTATGCCCGCTGCTTATTTATCGAGTGTTTTCTCTACGCTATACCTATATGTGGGAGAGTTTCCCGCTATGGGAAAAGGTCGAGTCGGAAGAGAGTGTCGCGTGAATGGAAGAGCCAACCGCTGAGAGTGGGTTGGTCCCCGAGAGCCGCTGCAGCCGGACAATGCCTGGATAACGAGGAAGAGCTCTCGGGAGTAAAATTGGAACTTTATGAAGTCATCCCGCTCTCCCCTTCTGGGAATTCCGTGCTCGACGTCGCGTCCATTGCCTTCGACGGCTTTTATACAATTTTCGCGTTCTAATAGGAATTTCAAATACCAACGTAAATAAATTCGATATGTGTACGTGAGAGCCGATTTATTATCCTGATTCCCGATGAGACGCACACAGACACACTTTTCCACGTGCTGACAGTGCGCAAACAAGACGCTCCCATTCACGTATCATCTCGTCCGAATTTAGACCCGCAGCCGTGTGTGTCGAGGCCAAGTGCAGCGAGCGAGCGAGCGAAAAAAAAAAGCGTAGCTGGATGACGAAAAAAGGAGAAAAGCACTGTGTATTCCAGAGACAATATTTGGGGTAATAACATCACTTGACGCTCTCTCCTCGAGAGAGGGACCCCTCTCGACTCTCTCGTGTAGATATACACTTTTCCCGTTGCGCGACTATGTGTAGAGCTCCGATTTACTTCCCCGAGTATAAGCGTATGTGGAGGGTCCCGCGCAAGCGTTTGATTCGTCCCGTGTTTGGACTGTCTCTCTCGAGGAGGGCTTTGACAATTTTTCTTTTTTTTTTTCGTCGCTGTTTGCTTTTCTTTCGAGAACGCGCGCCAGAGCGATAATTATGATTTCGTCGCTCGGAGAATGAAGAGCAACCGGAAGGAAAGTACAGAACGCGAGTGA
This sequence comes from Trichomalopsis sarcophagae, assembly GCA_024372645.1. NCBI lineage: Eukaryota > Metazoa > Arthropoda > Insecta > Hymenoptera > Pteromalidae > Trichomalopsis > Trichomalopsis sarcophagae. Next base: position 3,920,451 of record QLSS01000001.1, read on the forward strand.
AATCAAAGTTACTTCCATCCTTTTTAACGACGATAATAAAAGCCAGTAAAGCAGTATAGCTGTGGACTAGATTTTCGCTAGATCGAGGTTAGAACAATAGAAAAGCGTTGTGTATACTCGCGCTCAAGGTTCGAAAGTGAATATGCGCGCGAGTGAGCCAAACTGATGATGTTTGAAAAGGCGCATATACTCAGCGCTGTTATAACAGTCTTCTTCGTTTGAGTTTTCGTAATATGCTTTCTGCGCAGCCCGACGCATGTGTTTGGATTATCGTTTCATCAACGATATATCAGCCGCGCTCTGCCTTTGAACCGCGCAAACAACGAATATATTAAATTCGGATTCGTTATTCCCGCGAGAGATGATGACTCGAGGAAATGGAGATTTCACTTTTATTCACCGCGATAGCTCCGCTCTAAACGCCATGCTAATCCAGAGCAGCCATTGCATCTCTCCCGCGTGTGATACAGCTCGAAATAATGGCAGATACACGCGAGCGAGTTATAGCGATCATCTGCTCGAGCGAGGAGTGTATATAATTATCGCAGCCTCCGAGCCTTAGCCAGTCAGCGCGTCCTCTCCGCGTGATATAGCAGGCCGGACAATCCCTCGGTTTCGCGCGCAAATGACGTGACGCCGCAGAGAGAAGAGAGAGAGAGAGAGAGAGAGAGAGAGAGAGAGAGAGAGAGAGAGAGAGAG
>QLSS01000001.1:3928176-4030167 GCA_024372645.1 Trichomalopsis sarcophagae
CTCTCTCTCTCTCTCTCTCTCTCTCTCTCTCTCTCTCTCTCTCTCTCTCTCTCTCCTGCCTTACTTTGCATTCGAAGTCATTTGTGCCGGAAGTAGTATAGCTACCGGTGCCGGCTGTTTTTTTTTCCAATTTCCTCTCGCTGCAGGCACGAGAATTCTTTAGCTGATTGGCTGGTATTATGGGTATGATATTGGATTATTCGACTTATTGTGTTTCGATAACGCGCGGCAAGTAAAGCTTTTATTAAGAGGAGAGCTCCGAATATCGTATGACTTAGCTTACCGCGTTTTCCTGAAAATATAATGCCAGAGGAAAATCCGTGGCTGAATGTCGAAATGAATATGAATACCCCTCGCTTTTTAATCCCGCGGATATACGAACTGGCATAAATAATTTCCCTCGCGGAAAATGGTCGCACGCTCGGGACCTCGTAACTTTTCCAAAATTCAACCCTATATGCATCAGCATTTTAATAAAGCCTCGCTGCGCCGAAATTCCCGAAAAAATCACTCCCCTTAAATAAACGTAACGCTCGCTCTGGCGAAAATAAAATTAATTTTCCCTCCGTCCAATCTCCATGGCAGAGCCCGGAGGGCAAAAAAAAAGAAGCGCCCCCCGAAAACGCTCTCTCGGTTTTATTCGCGCTGCGTCTCGACTGTAAAGAGCAGCGGTGCGTTGCTTACTCTCGACGTACGTAATTTCGTACCGTTGTCTATAGGTATACAAGCAGACTTTGCGCAGCTTCTCTTATGCAGCTAGAGAAGAGAGAAGAGCAGCTCGTATAATCGACACTCGTGGAATGCTCCGCTTGTACGAACGCCTATTTCTCACGCCCTTGCCCATTATCGCGTCAAGCCTCGGCTGAGTTATCGTATGTGTATGGGTGTGGTTAGATTTTTTTTTTTTTCGTTCCTTAAATTTTCGCAGATCTGAAGCCGGATCGCACACGACGTCAGGTCGAATATGCACCGGAGGTATGACGCACTTAGCAATGAACGAATGAGTGTGCGACTCATAAGCGGAAATTCCAGGGGAGTTGACTCGCGTCGAAGTTTAAGAAGCTGCATCAGCCTGTCCGGAGAAAGGAGAAAGCACGCAAACACGTGTTACGGCTTAGGGCGTCGTATTACAGCATCGCCTGCAGAGCCGCACCGATTTTACGAGGGCGACAAGTGGGAGAGAGTGAGAGAGAGAGAGAGAGAGAGAGAGAGAGAGAGAGAGAACGAGCGAGAGGAGAAAGGTCACTTTTCGATAAAATATGTAAGCGTTCGCGCGTTAGTTCGACGCTTTAAGGAACAGCCGGTGACCATTAGTTCTTTCCTTCCTCTTCTTTTTTTTTTCGAGGAACATAAAAGATTTACGCGTGCCGGATGAAAGTAAAAGGATACGACGACGTCGGTGCTGCAGACCTTGTTATTCCAGGGGTGAAAAATTTCAGGAAAACGTTGCGGGAAATCGGCTGTTTATACGGTGAGAAATTTTTCACGGCTCGAACGAATTAGTTTTTCGCTCTCGATTGAAAAAGTTACTCGCTATGTGGAGTTACAGCGATAGCATCCCATCGATACGACATAGAACTCTCTTCTCCTTACAGCTCATAAGGATCTCCTCTCGGGCCGCACGACTTTTCCTCTTAAATTATGCGCGCCCTTATCTTCGCCGCAGAGCGCGCGGTAAATCCGACACTTTTTCCCGTGAATTTATCGCCCCTTATACTCATCCTGACTTTGTACGGGAACAAGTAGATATTATTATATGCTTGTACGCGAGAGAATCCGAGAAGCTGATGCTAATATTTCGTAAAAAAAAAAAAAAATATTCACGCTCCGTTTATCCGTGTACACACAGAGACGCGCAATATATATCTGCTCTTTAAAAGCGGCAAAAATGGCCTTTATCGCTTTGCAACACGTTCGCGTCTGCATGAAACGAGGACAGATCCAGAGGATGTTTACAATTTTCCTATATCGCTTTCTCTCCAGTTTCTCCCGTTAAGTTTTTTTTTTCCGAGCCTAGCTCTCCTCGGAGGAACGACGGACAGAAAAATTATCGTGCATGTTCCAGTCTACCGAATACACCAGCCTCTCGTCTTGTATTTTTATCAGTTTTCATCGACGATTCAACGTAAACAGTCGAGCTGCGTAATCGTGTCCAGCGTTTTATCTATGCGTTTGGGCGGCACATTTCGCTATAAATAAAGATACTCAAGCCGGGACGTTTTCAGCGCGCGTTTCAATTTAGAGGCTAGTAACTCAGATAACGAGACGCTTAATAAATAAGCTCGCTTCAAGGTCAAGGGGGATTAGAGCCTCGAAATTTTCGAGATTTTCAATAAGCCGTTATACGGAAAAGGCAGAGAGAAGAAAAGCGTATCTCGATACCGCCTTATTTTTTTTTTTCCAACCTAACGCTGCGGTGGTCTCGCACGAGACGTTTAAGCGAACTATTTCGACGATTAGCCCGTGGCGGTAATATTTCCTCTCGCGTCGTATGCGGATAGCCACAGCCGAGCGATAATTACAAACGAATTCCAACACACACATACACACCTTCTCTGAAGAAGGGTCTGACAATTCTAATAGCCGTTATTTGGCGCGGCTTCGCCGCTGGTGGTCTATACTCTCGTGAATAAAACGCGAGCAAAAAGCCGAGACGAAACTATGATTTCGTTTTTCGGTACACCGCACACACACACACATACTCGAACAAATTGACCTATCTCTCGGCTCGGCTCTCTTCGGTTTTCGTTTTTTTCCGCGCCGCGCCGTGTGTGTAGCACCGGCGATTATCGAATTAAGTGGATGTATTTATGAGGCTGGAGAAGCTTCTCTGTGTATAACAGCTTCGTATAGCGAGGCTTGGTATTTTTTTATCTCGTTTACAGCGGCGTATATGCTCGTGATTTTTTGTTGTTGTTGATAACCGAGTGCGGAGGATTATAACTGAAAATGAGCTTGCGTAAATACTCGGCGCATTAGGTTAAATTCTACTTCGTGTAATTATTCGCCTCATCGCAGCAGAGTTTTCAGCATTGAATTATTACGCCACTGTCTCGCGTATACACAGCGTGGAATTAATTAAAACGTTCGCGTCGAGTGAAAAGCTTCTCTGAAAGCCAAACTAATACGTGCTCGAGTGTATACGCTGCGTAATAATTAAAACGGAAATCTCTTTCTTACTTTATAAGTTCGTAATTCTGGCTAAATTTTCTTCGCCTGTAACGAGTGAAAACAACGAATTTGTTCGGCATTGTGCACACGCGCTCGGTATAATTGTATCATCACCGCATAACACGACACACCCCGAGCTTTCTCTCCCTGCGTTATTTCAGCCCGGCTAAGCTTTCTCGAGTGGTCGTTCACGAGCACAAACGTGCTGTACATAATATGCGCCGAGCTAAATGCTCAGCGTGTATGATCAAACACTCTCGAGGAAATCCTTTGAAACTCAGCTTCTGAAAGGACTCTGCGTCGGGAGAGCGTTTTAAACTCGATTTTTTTTGCGCGAAGGTCCTTTCTCAAAGCCGTTTCGGCAGTTCGCATTTTTCAAAATTGCACCTCGACGACAAACGGAGCCGATCTCGGGATATCTCGACGGATCACGTCTCGTGATAAATCGCCCGCTAGCATCGTCGGAAGTGGGAGAAATTTTCAATTCTCCGGAGTGAAATTTTCGATCCACATAACGTCTCTCTCTTATTCGCTTCTTCTTCGCGAATTTGATAGTTTGGCCGCGTGGGTGATTTACAATCCTGTAGTGTACACATCGAGGCTGGCAATAACGTTGCATAAAAGGGGAAATCGTTAGTCTCTACGAGCGCCGCAGCGATTAGCAATAAAAAGTAGTCGTCGGAATATACCGGGTCTATAATAATACCGAGCGCGAGGACGATTTTTTTACATGAAAACCTCCTGCGTCGAGGTCTTTGATGACCAGCTCGGTTAACAAAGTCCCATAAAAGTGTACGGTTCGCTCGAATCATTCAATTTATCTTTATAGTGCGGACGATAAAACGCTCGGCTACTCGCTGAAATATCAAAATCGCTAGAGAGAGAGAGAGAGAGAGAGACGGTTTTACGGCCCTCGACATATCCGCGAGCTTTTTTTCTGTAGTGATCGCGTGTGCGTGTACAACACAGTCAATGATAATAAAAGAAAAGTCCAAACATCGCCGCGTGGTTTTTCATTACTTGCAATAAAGCAGTCGATCGGGCTTTACGCGCCGCTCGTATAAATCAATTTTGTTTCCTCTAGCCCGACCGATTTCCAGTCGTCCATCAGAGGCTCGATTATCTTATGCAAGCAGCGTTTAGACAGCCGCTGGGATTACTCGAAAGTTAACCGGATCAGTTCTGAATCAATAGAGCCGCAATCGCAAAGTTCCCAAAGCAAACTATTTCAATAAATGCAAAAGCTCGAGAGAGAGAGAGAGAGAGAAAAAGAGCGAAGAAAAGCAACAATAAACGCACGAGAAGTCTCGGGCTCTGTAATTCAGCCGAGTTGAAGAGTATATAAGAGGAAGAACTCGTCCTCGGGATTAAAAGCAAACGTAGAGTCTTCGCAAACGATCAGCCATGACTGGGCCACTACAAAGAAAGCTCGCGATTCCAGCTGACGCGAATCCCCACCTGCAGAGCAGTACAAACAGCGGCGAAACTTTAATATAAAGTTTCGCTTTAACAAAGAGACGCGTGTAGTCCTGCGCTTTCGTTCGCGGGCCGACTAGCTCGCGTCGTCTTCCTATACGACTGTATACTCGCTCGAGTAAATACTGCCTCGCAGAAGGAGAGAGAGAGAGAGATATACGAGTGCGGCTGGTATTATGGCGGATCGATCGGTAATTTCTATACGGGAGAGCGATTTCGTCGCAGTAGTACTCTGTATATAACGCGTCTTCATTAAGTGCGCGCCGTTAAAAGCGCCGTCGTATACAAGAGTACAGAGGCTATTCGGCGCGCATGTGGGAAATTGCTCCGCGTGTTTTCTTTTTTTTTTTTTTTACTTTTCTGAAAAGCGGATGGGTATTTCGTAACTCCAATTCGCGATCTTCGATGCATAATTACGTGTAAACCGCTTATATGCAATACGTAACAAACGAGGGCCGAATTAGCCCGTCGATCACACGTGCATCTCGGAGAGAGTATATATATATATATAGTAGTATACGTGGATAGCCGCATCAGCTCTCTCCGAACAATGCTGCGCAAAATCCCGGGCCGAGCTTACGTCGTTAGCTCCGTGTGTACGTATGCACGAGAGCTATAGGCAAGATCACCCATACATATATATATATATATATATATATATATATATATATATATACACACTCGCATAGTCGCGCATCAGAGAGGCTGTGCAGCGCATAGTTGATTCTCTCCCTCGTTTCGGCACTATGTGCGCGGCCGCCTCGTTACTTCGCAATGAACGCCAACTCTCTCGGCACATCGGCTCTGATCGATTAAAACTTTCCGAGCGCCAGTTTCTGCGTCCATACGTGTCTGTCTGTGTGTGTGTGTACTAAGTACTCCGCAGCTGCGCCTCTGTGTGTGTTCGAAGCCAATTGAAATTGTGCCACAGTATACGCGGATGCATTATTGACCAATTTCTCGTTGTCGTAAAGTTCGCAGCGGATATATGCGGCGGCCCCTTTGTTATTCGGATAAAAGGATCAGGGATCGGTGCATAGTTGGTTACATTTCACGAAAATCACGACCAGATGTATGCATGCACATATATATATATATATATATATATATATATATATATATATACATGCCGGGAAAACCGCGGTATCATCGAAGTGTTCGGCGGCGCGCATCAATAAGGCATAAATAACGGCGCGGAACTTGCGCGCGGCGAAGGCAGCTCATTCGTTATCGTCGAACCGGTGCAGCGCCGGCTTCGGCCCCTCCGGCTGCCGCAACGTGTAAATCAACGCGGAAACTTCAAGCCGCTGACGGAACCAGCACCGCGCTGCAGTTTCAACTTTTAACGCGACAGCGATTTTACACACACACACACACGCGCGCGTGTTAAAGGTTCCTCCTCGAAGAGTATAATATAGAAGACGCTTAATTACAGGCGCGCAGCTTCAATTTCCGCTAGGCAGCCGTTCGAAAAACCGCAAACTACGCGTCGCGTCTCCCGATATACGTCAACGTCGAACGTCTCGCTGTCGTCGTCGTCGTCGCGTAGTGCGCTCCGCGGGCGATTTCAATTTAGAAACGTAACGATCTCTCGCTCGCTCGCGCTCAAATTGAATTTCTCCCAAGCGACGACGACGACGACGACGACGACGACGACGACGACGACGACGACGGACATCGGAAGTGCCGCGAAATTGCAGCGGCTTCAATTTGCGGCGCCTACGCTACTATCCAGCCTAGCTCCGCGGGCGGTTAATGAGCGAAAGAGGGCCGCGATTATTTTGAGCGTTCGGAATATCGGCTGTGTTTAATCGCCCGGCTTATACGTGTGCTAGGAGAAAGAGAGGGATATATAGATGGATGGAGTGCGCAGGAGAGGAGCATACACTGACCCAGTTGCGAATCATCTTGGCGCCTGGGCCAAATCGCAAATTGCTCTTTGCCGGGAGAAGCCAAAGAGTATACGTTGAAAAATGGAAGAATTAATCGAATTTGCTTTCGGGCCGAAATATGGGGGCGATTGAATTTTCGGGGAGTAATCTTGAATCTTTTATAGCTAGGCGTTACGTTTCACGCGAGTATTCAGCGCGAAGTCGTATATAAGCCAGTGATGTTCTCGCGGTGGGACGTATAGAAAGCGCTGCGCCGCTGCCGGTAATATGCATAAACGGATTGTCCCACAAACTTGTAAGGGTTAAGTTTAGCTCTCGGCGACGGCTATAGGCCGTACCTGCCCGCAAGTCTTGGCGTCTTGAAGAACTTTTCTCTTCGAAAATGTTCCCTTTAGCTTCGAAACAATAGCCGATATACTTCGAGAAGCAGATCAGCAGGCCAAGTCGCGCCGCGAAAGAAGCGTTCGAGTTTCGAGCTCGATAAGCAAAGGCCAAAGTGCTTACTTAACGAGCCCGCTCTCTCTCTCTCTCTCTCTCTTCAGAGTTCGCTGAATCGAGTCAGCGTTTCGCGGCGTCGGCCAAAAGCACATAATCGTTCGTCGCCTTATAGGTAGCTTTTATGTCTCTTCTTTTTTTTCCCTATAGATAAAAGTTTTCATACAATACACAGCGCGCTAAACGCGTATAATTCAAAAGTCCGAGAGTCGGAGCGAGTTCGCGACGAGGGAGGATTTATTAGTTCGATTTCGCCCGACGCTGCGGAGGAGGAGGGAAAAATTAGATAGATCCATCCATTATATTCGCGCGGAGAGAGAGAGAGAGAGAGAGACAGCCGGCAGCTACTCTGCTCAACCGCTGCGTTTAAGTGCACTTTAGCTCGGAGTAATGCACAAAGACGCTGTCGACGCTTTGTGGACTAGAGGGAGATGAGGAAAAAGGAATAAGGGAGGAGAAAAAAAGAGCGAACGCCCGGGAGATTCGCAAAGGAGCGAAACGTAAAGATTAAATTGAAAGTTAGCACCGCCGCCGGCTGCTGCGCTACTCCGAAGTAATTAATTATTCGGAACTGTTAATTCGTTAGCCTATATAATCCAGCGCGTTCGTTCTTCTGTGCGCTCTTCTAATTAGTTCATTTTAATTGATGGTACAACTGCGAGCGCTCGAAACAAATACGATCGAAATATATATATAAAATTCCTTATGGTAATCTCTCAACCGGGTGTTTGCGCCGGTCGCGCTGGGATTATGAAATTCTCGGCCTGCGCGGGAATGAAATTTCGAGGCAAAGAAAATTCTCCCTTGGCCTAATGGAAAGGTTAGAGCTACCGGTGCAGTAGCAGCAGCTGGAGCCGAGGGAGGGAAACGGCTGCTTCGAGAGGAGGACGACTCGAGTACATACGTACACTGCGGAAGCGACTCTTCGGGGGCTGCTGCTGCCGCTCCCTACTCTCTCTCTCTCTCTCTCTCTCTCTCTCTCTCTCTCTCTGTGTCGGTGGGTCGATCGGTATCTGGGTCGCGGGTTTTGGCAGTAGACTCGCCGCCGCTATACTGCTCCCGTGCCAGCAGGCTATATATCCGCAGCCGAGCTCAATGAAAATGCTTTATCGCTTCGCGGCTCTTTAATGTTCTAGACTCTGTGTGCGAGTAGTCTCGAGGCTTGCGAAAGAGCGATTATTGCTCACAGGGCTTTCTCGATCGAAGCGCGCTTGTATATGCAAGAGGTCGTTGTCCTATCGCGTCGTCGCGGAATTAGCGTGGATAGGAATCTGCGGATCGACTAGGAATTGTCCTATAGTATCCACAGCGGATACAGGAACGCGCTCTATCTGCGAGGGTGGATTGATAAAGCCCTCTCGGCGCGTATAATCCTATTACGGACGCCTTGACGTAACGGGACGATGATCCTAGCTAGCTGCGTGTCCGTAGGTATACACAGGCCTTAGCTGCGCTGTCGCGATTTGTACAGGTATGCGGTTAGATTAAAGCTCCCGATCGATTCTCGCTTTAATCCCAAGGCGAGAGCTGTATAAGAGCCCAATGTACGCGTGGAAAAAGCTCAATAACTTAACAACAATCTTATCGCTTCCGAGCGCAATATCGCCCGGCGAATTAATCACGGCCGACTGGAGCCCACCGCGGAATCTCCGATAATACCCCCTGCGAATATCTCTCTCTCTCTCTCTCAGAGATATTAATAAATCGAAGCTTCTCTCGTCGGCCGCCGCCGACAAAAGAACGACGGTAGAGGCGACGAGGAGGAGGAGGGCAGTATCGAAGAAACTATATACGCGCGGCGGAGTGATATCGCTCGGCGTCGAGGCAGCCGAATTTCCGATTTGAATATCTCGTCGAAATTCTCGCCACGCAGAGAGATCGGTAAACGGCGAGGCGGCATATTTCGAGGCATATTTCCAACTCTCTCTCTCTCTCTCTCTCTCTCTCTCTATCCTCTGGCCGGTGTGCTCCCTCGAGCGGATAATGCCCCGAATCCCGTATACTTTATTCAAGGCGTCAATTCGTGTCAATCAAATTCACGTGTGTTCGTGTGTATGTCCCTTTCTGACCCATCGCTGCGGTATTTTTTCCGATTTTGAGCTATCTGAAGTTTCACGCCACAGCAGTTTTGTTTTTGGAGATAATAAAATGAAAACGGCGAAATTCCATATATATCCAAGACACACACACACACGTGCACACGCGGGGAGGATTTTCATTTCCTTCTTACGTCGGATATCACACATGCATATTTCCCGAGTATTTTTCAATATATGCGCGCGCGATTCTCATATTACGCAACCCAGATACAAAGCGGGCGAGAGAGCTTGCGCCGGATTCCGCGGCGCATCTCATATACATATAACATTCAAATCTCGTCCAGACGACACTCATTACTCTCTCTCTCTCTCTCGGCGCACACAGCAGCGAGGCTGCGGAAAAATCGTTTAATGCACCGCGTATACATGTATTCAACGCTTTTTCAGCTGACCTACATGCGAGCAGCGTTATTCTCCTAACGAAGAATCGCACGCGCGCGACCGCGCGCGAAAAGTACACTAAAAGATCCGTGTCTATACCTGGTAGCGAATCGTTAATCCACGTCGTAGGCAGCGGGTGTGTATATCACTCTTGCTCTCTCGCTATACCATATAGAATCGATAAGACCGGGACCTCGTTAGACAAAGTGCTTAGAGATTACTCTCTCGCTCTCTTGCACACACAGGAGCCGTAGACTCGCTGTGTGTACGCTCGCGAAGGCTGATTAAGCCAACCGCGAGGAAATACTTGTGTTCTCTCAGCTTCTCGGTTATGAAAAATTTGGATGTTTATAACGACGGGTGCCAGTCGGAAAGTGTATGGCTTCGACAATTTTTGTGCGTATAACGCATTCGAGCTCGTTATCCGCGTGTTTTTATGGAAAATTTTTGCAAAAATTCAGCCGATATCTGGGCTTGTATTTAGCGAGGCAAAGCGGACGACCAGCTGGCGCTTCGCCGTATAAATAGCTCCAAAGTATGATGTTGTACGTTATTCGCGATATACCCACAGCATAATATTACCGCGATGTTGTTCGTGCATTAGCTTCTCAAAAAAAAAAAAAAAAGCCCCCGCAGTCGGCGAATCGAGCCGGCTTAAAAATCTATTCCACTGCCCCGTCTGCAGCAGTATAGGGAAATCCAATAAGCATAGAGCGAAATGGTACAATTTAAAATTCAGCATAGCGAGAAAAGAGCCTCAATCCTATCCCTTCCACTCGCACACATGGCAAAGAGGGTCACACGACGCGTCGCATACAGGTATACCTTACACGGGCGTATCGCAGAGTCACGTGTGTGCATCGCGATATCGGGCTATATATCCTGCATCAGGCTCTCCCCCTCTCGCATATCCTATAGTTGCGGAAGGTCGAGTCCTCTCTGTCTCCGTTTCTCTCTCGGGCTTGGAGGGGATGCAGCAGCGGCGGAAAAGGGTCGATATCGGCGCCGTGTCGGTGCGCTCTCTCTCTCTCTCTCTCTCTCTCTCTCTCTCTACGTCAGTGCCACCGCCGCTTATCTATTATGTTCCCTCTGGCCCTACTCGGCCGCGACCGCGTATATCCCGATCCGGAGCCGCTGCTGTATAATACTTTGGTACAATAACCGGACGCGACCATGAATCTCGAACCAGCTCTGGCGCGGATCAGCTGCCGTGTCGCTATACTACCCGGATAAGCGCGACCAGGGAGAAATCGCGCGGATTCAAAGGATCGAGCGCGCATATGCAAATTGTATGCGTTTTATCTCTACTTTTTAACCGATGCAGGCGCGAGACTCCTCCCCTCGGCTAGCGATTATATCCGGATCGTCGCGTAAGTTTCGAGTTGGCTGGGGAGAATTAATTGATATACTTCGATAACTTCGAAAGCGGGGAAGCTTCTGCGGGGGATATACGCGTATCGGGTGAAATTCGGCACGGTGTATAGCGGTATCTCATCTCGATCCTGGATTTCAATTAGCCCGCGTCTATCGTCGAACTGCATGTTAACGAGGTCGAATTACAGCCGCGAATCGAGTGTACAATACAGCACACGTTGCGCAGCGGGCGCGTCGAGTTCCGAATCAAAAATCTCGCAGTAGCTTCATGCACGATCCGTTATTCTCGAGCGATTTGCGTATACGGAACGCAAGCTAATGCGTATAATTTCCAATGATCGTTTTTCTCGCCCACGCTCGAGATATGCTTTTTCCATCAGTCGTGTGTGTGTATGTGTGCGGCTACGATTTCGCAAGGCTTTTGGCGCCGGCGCGAGAGTAGAGGTGAAACTCGTCGCTGCGTAAATCGCCGAGCGATATTGCGCGAGTTATTGTGCTGGCCTTGAGTTTCCTAACGAGGAAAAAAGAGAGGTCGTGGAACTGCGCAGGAACAGCTCGATGGATATTCTTATTCTGCTCCTAGCGCAACAGAGGAGGTAATTCTCAAAGCCGAAAACTATAAGGGGTATATATATATATATATCTAGGTGGTGAGAAAGCGGAAGAAAAGCGTGAACAGAAAGGGTTGTGTACAGCGAGGCAACACGGAAATCAATAAGAGCTAGACGAAACTCACGTAATATCTGTGCTGCAGTGACATGTCTCCTGCTTCGGCTCCTTATATTTTCCTCTCTCTCTCTCTCTCTCTCTCTCGCCTAAGACGACGAGTGATGTCGTCGACGGCGGCGTCTCTGCGCCTCTGGAAGACCCTCTACCATCTCTCCTGCAGCAGCTATTGTGATCGAGTCGTTCCTCCTCGTCCGCTGCGGTGCTCTATACAACGTCCTCGTCGGCTTGGCCAGTCCTCGACTCGCTCCTCATTTCCGTCGGGCCGCGGCACCGATGAAAGCTATTCCCCGCCGGCGCCTCGTCGGCCGCGGGATCGAGGGTCTGGCCTCCATGCTTTTTTTTTCGAATACACCCCCGCTAGCTGCTCACGCGTCCATTGATAAAGGGTGTGTGTGTGTGATTTATTCTGCTCCGTCGGCGCGGCTATTATTAAGGCTGTGCAAAAAGGCTCTTACATTAAACAGACGAGGGCGGCTGCGCCGGCAAAGTTCGCGCGGAGTTTCGGGGCACGATTTTCCCGTGCGGATTTACGACGACGAGCTTTATCGGACGGCTCCGTACACGAGATAACGCGCGCAAACGAGCTCATTGTTTTTAGGAGCTGACGTATGGCTTTCGAGGGAAAGAGAGATCGATGAATTTTTTCGAAAATAACGCAATAGAAGCCAGCTCGGCCATAGCAGAGAGACGAGGTCGCTCGGGCAAAGGCTTGTATATACATGTATATACAAGTCACTTTTACGCGCGGCGCGCGCGCGCGCGAGCTTTTAGCGGCTCAAACGCCTTGGTACATTAACGACGACGATGGTCTGGGAGAGCGCTGGGCGAATCACTTAGCGGCCACTCCGAGAGCGAGCCGACATTTTCCCGCTTGCTGGTGTTATATAGTATGCGCAGCTTCCATTTTCTTTCGCCATCTCGCTTCGATCTATCCTCGCAACATTTCTAATATACGACGCTTCGAAAGGATGCGAAGCAAAAAGTCTCTCTCTCTCTCTCTCTCTTTCGGTTCCTTTCATACGCGCCGACGTGCACCGGCGACTTTTAGCCGCGTCGACGAGAGATGGAAAACGGATTTGCCCGTCGCCGGCAAAGCGTATATTGTAGCCTCGGGAGGTGATTTCGCATCGGCCCTCTGTCTTCTCCAGATCCGCTCGGGGGCGCGAATTTAATTCCGAGGCGCGAGCGAATATAACTGCAATAATCGACGATGCGAAATATTCGACGGGCGCGAAATTAGCGCTGGATATGGGCCTCTTGTAAAAGAAACGCGTCTCGCGAAAGTGATTAATGCTCGAAGGGGGGGGAGGGAGAGATTCGATTTTGCCCAATGAACTTTGGGATTGGTAATTGGTAACCCGATCGGAAGCTCTCTCGCGGCTGATCGATCCTCGATTGCGAGGAGAGACGATTCGGCTAGTTCTAATTGCGCCGATTTGTAAGTAGTCGAACAATCGATTCGTCGTCGTGTAGGGTTAAATGCCGGTGTGTGTGGCTCTGTGTACTAGATTTTAAACATTTTCTAGCACACTGCAGTTGTGAGAATCTATGAACGGACACGGTAATTTCTGTACGCTGCTGCTATAGATCGACGATTGCATAAGGCATATATATATATATATATATATATATATATATATATATATACTGTATTAATCAAACTGGCAGACTTTTTACACGCATAAACATCGATATTTTTTTCGTGTTTCGAAATGCTCTGCATTTTAAAAACCGGTAGTATGCATATTGCATGGGCGACAACTGTTCCTATTAGCAGAGCTCCCTGCAATCAATTCACCTTATCTTTTTCCGTATATAACACGTGCGCTATAAACAGCGCGACGGAAAAAAAGAAACTGCACTCGAATCAATTAGCCGAATCCACGTGTACAACTCCGCACTCGCGTGACCCAGTGCGCATGGAGTCGACATTCGCTCCGTCGCGCGCGATGAAAAGAGCAATTAAACATTTCCGAACGCGATAAGGAAACTCGCTGCAGCCTCCTCTAACGACTATATACGCTGTGCTTCTCCATCAGCGACAGATAACAAGCGCGCGGGGAGCATTGTTCCTCCGAACTCCTTGGCTCGAATTCTGCCAATATCGAACTTCTCTCTCTCTCTCTCTCTCTCTCTACCCTATATTATTCTTCCTCGCTCGCTCGCGGCCTTAAGCGCGGGCAATAGCGGGTCACGAGCGCGCAAGTCCTCCCCTGTGCTTGGCACCGGGGCGATAACTCACGCATGTAGCCAACGCTTTACGGCGGACAAATCCTCCTGCGGAGGCGGCGGCGGATGATTTATCCCGGCTGTATCTCCTCCGACGCTCTACTCTCTCTCTCTCTCTCTGACTGACTCGTAGTCCCGGCGCTGTCGTTTTTAATATTCATGTCCGACTGCTCTTCACTTCATTATAGCCGAGTGGATTACGGCGGGGGTGAGAAACTTTTGCGCTATTCTTTATTGAAAATCTTTCAATAAGACAACGTCGTGAATACACGAACCAGAGAGGAGCTTGAGGAAGAAAAATACCGATCGCCGATATCGGACGATTAAATCATAATGTCGGACAATTTGTCACTGCGGCTGCGGCGGGGCTAATCGAAAAAAGCTCGCCGGACGTGCGGTACAAGATCGATGAGACAACACGCTGTTCCGTCTTGCTCGTCTCCGCTCGATCATATACTGCTCCTTTTTCCCGCCTCAGCGCTTGCTATACCGAACCTCACCGAGACGATAGAAATTCTCTTATACGTAATCGTGTGCAATTAATCGATAAATGCGCGCCGCGTAAATCGTCGCTCCCCGCTGTGGATCATCGTTTGGTCTTAATAGAACCGCGTATACCCGCGCGACTACGTACAGAGTGTATATGAATTTTATCGAGCTTCTTCGTCGGTAGCTACGAAATAGTGCTAATTGAGTTAGCGGAGAAGATTTGCCGCGAGAGAGAAGCCTCGAAGGTGCGTCGAGTTATTGAAAAAAATTTCTAATGCTCGCGCACCGCCGAGTGCGTGTTTGTTTATCCAACTCGTGTGTACGGGATTATTGTAATTATGTAATTTATTCTCGACTATGTATTGGATGTAGCAACTCCTCGTACCGATGGAAAGTTTGTTTCGCAAATTAGCGTTGACGTGAAAACACACGCGAGAATTTACGCGTTACATGTAATGTATAGTGCAAAGGTCTAAAACGGAAAGAAAATCAGGGCAGAGCGCACTCGAGACAGTCCTGCATAAAGAGAGAAACAAAAGAGAGAAGAAGGAGAGTAAGAACAATCTATTACGTAAAGTACGCAGTGTTCCGTGCGCTTAATGCTTACTTCTGACCACTGTAGCATATTTACCTCCGGCAGCTTAAGCGCAACGACGTCGTCGACTCGAATACATCATGAAAATGGATGCACTTAATTCTCCGCGCTATATATATATATATATATATATATGTTTTTCCCTTACGTACAATGCAACGTTCGCGCAGCTACACAGCGTCTGAATCTCCAGGATAACGTACACACGTTGCACACATGGCATTGTTGTCTCGCGGCGGCCCTTCAGATCAGCCGCGGCTTTATTTATCATACAAATTATCCCTCGCTGCACACAATGCGATTCTCTAATACTCATCCGTCGTCGTTAATATACTCGCGTTGTTTTTCATCCAAAAACGTCCCCTATACGCAGGAGAAAAAAAAAAAAGTATTTTGCATTGCGACCTCTCGCCGCGTCTCAATTACGAGACGGATTCCGCAGACTCATTCGCGTAATTGAACTCGCGCCGTTCTGTGTGTAGAACGCGTGGGAGGAGAAAAGCGCGCGGAGATTCTTAATACGACGCAGCTGCGACCCGCGCACGGGATGTGTCTCTCGCTCTTGGATCTTGGAATGCGCGTGTGTATGTTTATACACTGAAGATGAGAGCCTCGAGTGAACTCGAGGATACGGCTTTGATTGCGAGTCGGGTGGGATTCGAACAAAGCCAAACAACGAGAGTTTTGTTGACGGAATAGTTGATATTATACCGTGAAAATGTTTTGTTTTCAACTCGTGCACACACGCAGTCGAACTTTTTTAATCAACTCCGCCAACATACAGCTGTGTATGTGTGTGTTTGACAAACGCGACTTTTTCACCACAGCGTTCTAATTAATTCCCGTAATCGTTGTCATTTCTGACCGCGGCAGATTTTCAAACGAACCAATTAAAGCCGACCGCCTGAAGCGTATGCGATCCTCGATATTTGGGCAACGAAAAACCCTCCATCAGTATTATATACACCAAAGAGCAAGACGAGAGCAGTCGAACAATTTACACAGCACTCCGGGAAAAAAAAAAATTATGACGGCACCGCGCTCTTTTTCGATTTAATTATTTTCACCGCACGCGCGAGTGGAAAGGTCAATCGAAGCTCACTGCGCGGCCCATAGCTCGTTTTTCGCGCGCGACATAGAGTCACTCGCTCGCCGGGAGGAAAAAACTGTCCGAGAGAGAGAGAGAGAGCGCTCGATTTATCGTCGCTGCAATTACAGCGGAAAAACGCAAGATAAGCCCAATTCGTCAGCGTCACGTGTCTGTATATACGTATATAGTGATGGAACGCCCCCCTCTGGCCAGTTGAACTTTTTCTCGGCCGCGATGCACGTACACACACACACACACACACACACAGCCGCACACATGCACGTGCTGCTGCTATATAGTCTGATTCGATTTTTCAAGGCTCTTCATCTCCGCCGAGCGCATAAACTCGATTGAGACGTCAAACGCCGGCTGTACACTATGCTGGTGTATTTTTCGCTCTTTCGTTCTTTTTTGTTCCGAGACTGTACACTGCGAGCATTTAATTCGAAAAGCCGTACGATTCAGCAGTTTTCTGATTAACCCGATGCAAAGGAGCTTAACGAGAAAACAAAGTTTGCTACATGTATAGGTATGCGAGAGAGAGAGAGAGAGAGAGAGAGAGCAGTTCGTTCGCGTGAAATTCCGTGATTGCAAATTGCTTCTGCGCGCGGCGGCGGCGGCTCTGCAGCGATTTCGCGGATTTAATTTCGTCGAAAAGCAATTTAGAGTTAATAAAATTGAACGATAATAGCAGGCGAAGCGAATTCCGCAGTGTAATTTGGCGAATTTGCGGAAAAATCCGTGCCAGAGAGACGAGAACTCGACGGCGTGATGCGTACAGACATCGGGCGAAACGTTTAATTAAAAGTCGGCGCGTTAAGTGAAATTTTATAAAAATCTCATTATAAATTGCACTGCTGCAGCGCGCCAGCGCTGCTCCCGGGAGTAATTTTTCACCCTAACGAGCTTGCTCCTCTATCTTCATTCTCCGCTGCTCGTTCGTTCGGCTGTGGGGAGAGAAAAATCACCTCTAATAGGGTTCATTTTCAACCCACCCGTATATAGACACACGCGCGGATAAAGAGCGTAAACAAGCGCATTGCAATTAAAAATTAACACTCGCGAGGACGATAGACTCCGGGAGCGACTTTACTGGGCAAAAATGTACACAATTCCAAGCGATCATCGATTACGCGCGTAGCGAAGCCAAGCTCCGCGCTGCACACACGGGTTATAATATGTAAGACGTGCGAGGCATTACCAGGTCAACCAGCGACGCGCCGAGAGAGGCTTGTTCTAGTGCTACCTAACGCTGCTTTCTCTCTGGAGGATCTCGCCTCCGGGGGGGGGGGGGGCGAATTTACGCCGGCTCTGGGGGCAAAATTGCGTTATTATACGCGTAACGTCGTCGGGACACACGCGGTGTTTATCGTAGCACAGATTTTTTTCTCTTTTAAATAGTCGACGAGTGCAGCGCTGATAGTCGCTCGTATTCTAAGTGCTAAACTTTTTACTCGAAAGCGCCGAAAGACAGAGAGAGAGAGAGAGGCTCTTTTAACTTTGCAAAGATGACTTTGCCCCGGAGTTTGCCGCGCCATTAGCATGAAATTATATAAAATAACGCTTTGGACATTCGCACTCCTTCTCGAATATTATGTACGTTATATTAGAAAAAATAAATCAGCGCTTTTTTTCTCATTACTCTCTTCCCCGAGCACGATTCGAAACAAAAGAGAAAGAAAACGAAGAAAGGGTTAAAGAGAGTATAATATGACAGTCGCACACGTACGTAGTCGCGAGATCGAGCTTAAACTGGCGTCGACAGGCTCGATGCAGCCCCAGCAGGCGCCGAATCGCGGGCAACTGAAGGGACGTCCATACGACGACGACGAGGAAGCCAGCAGTCGTCGTCCCCTGCTGCAGCCACCCTCCCGGCCACCCGCTCGCGCGCGCGCTCTGCTGCACCCACACACATACATGCGGTGCATCTCCTCGCTGCTCTCTCCCTCTCTGGTAGTGGGCGAACCCCTGCGCAAAAGCCAGCCGCACTACTACCCCCGTGTGCCGCTGGCTGTCTAGGCCTCGCTGCTCTGCGCAGCTCTGGGGCAGAAGTAGGGGAAATGCTGCTGCTGCTGCTGCACGACGAGGACACTGCAGAATGCAGCTCGTGCGGAACAGATAGAGAGAGAGAGAGAGAGAGAGAGAGAGAGAGAGAGAGAGAGAGGAGGATACAGCCCCTCGAGCGGGCCAGGACTTTTTCGAATTCAATTCCTGGCTTTTTGTTGACGTTAATTGGGGAAAGAGGACTTGCTTTATTTTCCTCCTCTTCCTGCGGGCTTTGCGTTTTTTCCCCCTCCCCTCGTTTTCGCTCTGGGCTCGCGATGATTTCTTTGGAGCGAGATAGCGGATAGATAAAAGAGGCGCGGAATCAATCGTTGCACTCGTATATACAGTACAGCCGTGTGAAGTGGAAACGTTTTGAACTGGCCTCTCGATTTACAGTTTTCAACCAGCGCCGATAGGCGGCGCACGGGCGATTTTTCATTTCCCTCAACAAGATCTGCGCTCCGAGTTTAGATACCTATGCCAAAA
Organism: Trichomalopsis sarcophagae; assembly: GCA_024372645.1. Classification (NCBI taxonomy): domain Eukaryota; kingdom Metazoa; phylum Arthropoda; class Insecta; order Hymenoptera; family Pteromalidae; genus Trichomalopsis; species Trichomalopsis sarcophagae. The sequence goes on from QLSS01000001.1 coordinate 3,946,729, forward strand.
CTGCCTTGTTCGGCCTGATGTTCGAGGGCCGCTCATGTTATGACGGCCTTTGTTTTAAAAACCTTTTTGTGCTATAAAGCAGTATTTGTTATACGCTGTGTACGCGGATTTCGCGTATAATTTATCTTTATCACGATGCTCAATTAAACCCTCGTACCAACGCGCGTTTTCATCACACGAAACCGTACTCGTTCCTTTCATCAACGAATTCAAAAGTTCCTGCGAAATCGTCATCGACGTTTCGCGTCTAATTAGAGTCATTCATCTTGGGGCTTGAAAAATATTTATATCGCGTTATCGCCTCGTCGAAAAGGGTCGTTCGAGCTTTATGAATCTGCCGAGTCAAAAGTCCGAGGACGCCCATTTCAATAGCCGACGATTGACTCGCTAACGAGATTCCCTTGCGCTTCTTCCGACGCTTGGCTCCCCCTTCTTGACATACGAAAACGGTGCTTCTATTTGCGAAGTATCTTTTCTGTGTACATCGAAGCCCCTCGCTGTATCGTCAAAAGGGCAAACAACCTCCGCTTTCGCACGAGGGATTTCGCGTAATACGATGCTTCAAAGAAATTTCCAATTGCAGGATGTATCTCCTTATATACTTTGTGTACAATAACCCATGCCGTCGAGCTTATCGAATTTTTTTATATGAGAGAATCGTTTCGATCATTAAACATTTTTAATAACCGTCGCGCAGTGGGAGCGAAAAAAAAAACGGCGACCCGAGAGAGAGAGAGAGAGAGAGAGAGAGAGAGAGGATATCAAAGTGGAGTATCGGAATTTGCGAGCGAGCGCACAAAAGAAGTCGATGCGGAATTCAAATTAGCGCGGGAAGATTCATCGAAACAAAGCACTTGGCGGCCTTTTTCCGCCGCTGCGCTCCTTTGTCCAAGCTTCCTCTCGGAGTCACGCGGCTCGATATATCCTTTGAGGATTCATCGAACGCATTCGCGGAAAAGTATTCTCTTACCCTTATATTATTCCAATTATATAACCACCTGCATTCGATTCTTATAAACTTTACCGTTATCATATCGTAGCTTATACTCAAAGAGGAAGCAAAAAAAAAAAAATCAACATCGAAACACGCGTGCCGCAGCCTCGTCGGAGTGTACAAAAATCTTCCGGCACGAGCTTTCCTTCATCTCTCGCCTTAATAATTTTTTTTCTCTCTCTCTTTCGAGCTCTTCCTCCCATCCCTGTATATAATAAGAGCGCGAGAGCGGCTTTATAAACTCGCCGCAGCGGCTCCAGAATCCAGCAGCTGCTGCGGCTGAACTTTTAATAAAGCAATCGCAAATCTTTCCTCCCGAATGCGCGAGCAAAAAGAATAAAGGCTTAGCGCTGCAGCGACGAATTAAAGGGCGTTCATTACGTTGGGTCTCACTCTGGAGCCGCTTTATATATTGTTGTTTGGTTTTCCCTGCGCGAGACAAGTCGCGCGCGCGCGCGAGCACTGGGGATCGAGAGAAAAAAAAAGTTGCGCTACTCTCTCGTCGTAATTACGGGCTCGTAAACAAATTTTGTAAGAGTCGCTCGGTTCTTCAGGGAAATCCGCATCCAGAGAGTTTTATGAATTTCTTTCTTTTTTTTCTCTCTCTCTCTCTCTCTCTCTCTCTCGCGTTTCGGATACGCGCGACGCTTTTCCATTCGACGAGTTCGAGAGGGACGTTCGTTAAAAAAATTCCGGGGAAGCTCTGAAAGTTTATTTTGCGCTTCGCGGCGCGGTTTATTATTTGAAGGATGAAGTTTGCTTTTTTCCCCCACAGCCTCTGGCGCGTATTGGGACGCTTTTAGCGTTGAGTATAACGAAGGGAAATATGTAATAATGACGATTTCGAGAGCAAATCCAATGAATTATTCGTAAATACAGTGTATAAGGAGAGCTCGTTGACGGAACGAGTGGGATTCGCGCGTCATCGTCAATAATTGATCCTCAGACTTCATTGATGCAGCGAAGCTCTCTCACTCTCTCCCGTGTGTATTTACGACTAATCGATTGTCGAGTCTTTTTCGCTGGCTGTTTCAAGTGGATCTGATTGTATTCGATTAATTTTTCAGTCGCTAACAGCTTTTTCATCGCATAAAGGGAGCTTTTTGCAGCGACTCGCGCGACGAGTCCATTAATATTTAAAATTTCGCGCTACTCTTTCACATAGCCGTTAATTTTTCCAGCGAGCTTTCACCCGCTGATAAACGAACGTACAGAGTGTGCGGATTACATTTTTAACGCGGTTCGATTGCAGGCAATTACACACGACGTCTCTAAGTGGCACGAAAATACGAGTATATACGTGGCAGAAGTCAATGGGTCAAGACTGAGACGTGTCGCTGCACTTTGCGACGTCGCCGCAGTCGCTCGGAAATAGACGAATCGCGCGGCTGCTCTTCGGAGAAGAGCCCAAAACGATGGCCTATCTTGCTGCCGCGGGAAATTAATGCCTCGCTCGGTGAAAAATCTCGGAGCAGCCCTTTCGGCGAGCTTGCTAATTTTAGAGCTGTCGCGCCTTCGCGAGAGTACGAGCGTCTCTCAGCGGGCTAACGAAGATTCCCTCGCTTCGTCGTCTAATTGCAAGAAACTTGAACGAATTCATCGACGCACAATAAGGCTCTTAATTCCGTCGTAAAAACGCGAATGCGTAATTTATCCTCCCGTGCGATGATTGCCCCGTAATAACGTCGGCCTTAACTATTTCGATAAATCAGCCTGCGTCCATAGAAATGGTCATCATCGTATTAGCATTAAAAGCTCACGCACACGCACGCACGGCGAAGATCGTAATAAAATTTACGAGCCCCGATAACAAAGCAGCGGCGGCGCTTTCCCTCCTCGAAAGTACTCGTAATCATCGGAGGAAAATCCAGTATCTCGCGAGTCTCGAAAAGAGTATATATATAGCGGCGCAACATTCCGGGGACGCGCAGCTTGTCCGATTGAGCCATAAATTCGTCAGCGCATAGCGATTCGACGCGCCGGAATGCAACTTGCCGAGATTCCTCTTCCAATTAAAAGCACCGAGAGTCTTATCGGATGCATAGCTATACGTACCTATAGGGAAATCCTATACCTAAGGGACCGCGCAGAGATTAGACGCTCGTGTGTTGGAAAATATTTCGGCCGTGTGTGTGTGTGTGTGTGTGTGCGAACGGGAGATAAACGATTTACGAGCTCACTCGCGCTAGTGGCCTCTGAATCATCGTAAAGGAGAGAGAGAGAGAGAGAGAGAGCTCCGATGTTACTGTCCCGGGATTTGCGGCTGATGCGAGGGAATCAAGTCGAATTGATTCCAGCCTTCCGTGTATTATATACTCGAGAGCTCTGCTCGAATCATAATTCCATCAGCTCTCAGCAGGCGCATTGGCTTATAAACAAAAATTGGCCCCATTCGGAAGTCAGTCTCGCTCCGGAGAAAACGCGATTATAGAGCCCGTTTAATTGCTTACTTGTTCTTCGCCGACTACCGCGACGACGTGCGATGGAAATTCGCGAAATGCACGGGTCAAAATGCTGCTGCGTTATATACACTAGCAGTGCGGCGATTCCGCACTGCGTCACACACGCTCGTTGAAAGTGTGCGAGCGAGAGGTCGAACGGAAGCGCGAGGGAGGCAACAGGGAATGGGATTCGCGGGGGTGTGGATGTTAAATCGCGTTTTCGGACCCCGTTTTTTTTTCAGAGCAGCGCTCTCGCTCTTTTTTTTTTTTTTCGATATATGTGCTCCGCTCGCGCGAATTATTAGTCTTCTGGGGGAGAGGGAGACTTTAGCCCTTGACACGGGCAATACTTGTGCGCTCGCGAGGATTATTGGGGGGAGGAACAGCGCGCGAAAAGGAAATGGGTTTTTGTATTTTTTCGCTTTGAATCGGATGCCGAACGAAGCTGTGTGTATATAGGTATACACGACGCGTTGCGGCAGAGAGCTTTGTGCGCCGCGGTCGAGGATTACGAAGTATTTTTTTTTTTTCGCTTTTACGCAATCGATTTTAAAAATGTAAGCCGGCGAATTTGCAATTTTTGGGCTATTCATCGCTGCAGCGTCGTCGGCCGCTGCGTGAAATTCCTTTAACGCCTTGTAATGTGTGTATCTCGCGAGCGAAAAGCTTTTACGCCTCTCGATAAAAGCAGCGAGTGTGATGTAACGACGTTACGCGCTGTAATCGAACATAAGCTCTCTCAGCATGCAAAGTATGCAGTATATCGAGAGAGCGACCGGCCATATTACTATAACGTGCGTGCAGCGTTCGCGAATATGGATGTTAAAATTATCCTAATATATTTTTAACGAAAGTCGATCGAATTTATACGCCGATCGTTATTGTATTTCGATTTAATTGCCATCGGTCGCTCGTATAGAGGAAAATATCAAATAACGCATTGCGTTTGAATAAACGCGCGAAATTTACGCAGCGTATAAATCTGCGGTCGTTTATGGTGTATAATATTGTGTGAGCGCGCCTTGCGCTTTCCCGTGAATATTATGCTAAAATAATAGCCCGAGAGCTACCTATATATTTTATGGGAAAATCGACGTAACTGGCAACCTTTTAACTTAGGCTGGAATTACGCACGAGCTGAAAGAATATTCTCTTTTTAGAAAGCGCCTGCGCGTGGTATTTCAATTATATGCAAAGCCTATGCGCGTATAGTTTTGAGCGACTCTTATATTTCAAGCTCTGATGATCAGCTTTTTCACCCAATAGCGAATCTCGTCTATGCGTCCCGCGTCATACAGTAGCGCATATAATAATATCGTATACGCGCAGAGCGTCTGTGCAGAGAAGCCGAGGCGATAAGGCAGTCGCACCTATGCGTGCGAGTCTCTGTAATCGATGTTTATGCCTCGAGTGAGCTTTGACGCTCCCGCGATGCTGATGGATTGCGAGCTTACACAGATATACACCTGCACCGTCGTGCTCTTTAAGCTCCTCTGAACGTACACCCACTCAAATTAGAAGCAATTGACGTAAAACCTGAGAAATCTATCCTCTGGAGCCCATACGCTCGCGTTTCGATTTCTGCGCCAGCTTTGAATCTGCTCCTCTCTCTAAATAACCCCAATTGATGCGAAGATCAATGCGCGCGCGAAAGTAGGTCGACGCAGGTTGCAACTCTCGGGAGCGCGTTCATTATCTACGCGCTGTTTAAGCGCGCCGCGCGGTACAGCAGTGAGGGGTGGGGAGGGTATTATAACCCGCCAGCGTGATTATTGCCGACCACCGGCGTACGGCACACCCGGATCTGCATTTTAATGAGGGGGAAGCTTTACTCTCTCTCTCTCTCTACGTATGCGGATAGTGTACGCGCGATATACTTTCTGCGGAATAAAGGAGATCTCCGATAAATCAACCGAACGGAGGCGAGGGACATGCATCACGGTCTTAAGTGTTCTCCGAGTATTTAGCGACAAAAGGTAGCAGCACCGTAGGAATATAATGCCTGCGTAACGTGTAAGGATTCGTCGCGCGTTGATGGCGAAACTTTTTCTCGCTGTGTTACCATTATTTACACTTGTAATTCATTCGAGAGTATAACAGCTTTCCGATACACAGTGGGACTAAATCGCGTACGAATATTCAGCCGCACGAATCGCACCTCGTCTTTTTTCTCGCACATGTCCGACTCGTATACTGTCTACATCCATAACGAAGTAACATCAATCCGCTTGAATTTACAGGACAGCAGCGTACGGTGCACGTGTTGCACAATTCCGAGCAGCCGGCCTCGGTGTTCGCGATCCTGGAGTCTGGCAACAAGATGGTGCCCCTCATCGCCGACGGCCTCTTCGACCTGCTCATGCTCAAAATGACCAACATCTACACGAACAAGAAGCAGACGAAGATCGAGTGCAAAGGGCCGAGATTCGAACTCGGCGATTTCTGCATCAAACTCGGCACCGTCAACATGACGCAGAACTTCAAGGGTGTTCTCGTCGAGGTAACGTATTTATTTATATACGCGTCGTAAAAAAGGGCCTGAAAAAAAGGTGACACGGGTCGAGAAGAATGCAGTAGCACCTCTCTCGAGGCAGCATCAGCGGCAGGTGAAATTGAACGGGCTGTAGTAGGTGGGAAACAGCGATCAGTCAAAACTTTTGACGGAATATGCACAGCTGCGCTGCTGCTGCTGCTGCTGCTGCTGCAGTGTACGCGTGTGTACCAGTTTCGGAATCGCGTGTGCTGACTCGGCGCTATCCTTACTCACAGCTATACGGTAAATTTTCCAAAACTTTTTTCCAGACGTTCGCGTATAATATACACTCCGCTCACGTTATACCATTCCTCGCAAGCTCTCGGAGAGAATATTCCCTGCAGCCATACATTCCGTCCGAGCGATATGCCCACATTAAGCTCGCACGTGACTGTGGTCTTAGCTCCGGTATATACGCATAATGCGACACATAGTTACACTGCTGCACAAGTGTCACACTTGTACGCAAAAAAGCAGCAGTAGCGAGCTTTTTAAGTGCCTCCGGCCGGGCGTTCCTCTTTCGGCTATTGTCATCACTGCAGGCTTACGTGACCGAGTTCGCGCGCGCTTTTTTTTTTTTTTTTGTACATATCTCCCGACACACACACACACACGTGTACGCGTATGTAGATATATTTTTATAGGCGGTCGTGCGCGGAGATGGTTTTCGAGTGGCTCGTAAAAAAGTTGCCCTGTGCAGAGCTTGCGCACGGCGAGACCTTAAACGCTTCGTATAGCAACGATGCATACGGCAGCTCCTCGCGTGTTATACGTACCTGCTCGACGCGCTCTTTTGTTGCGCCGGAGATTTAGGAAAATTATCGGGGTTACGAGGCAAAATATATATTCTTCTCGAAAACCTTAACCCCCTTTTGTAGATAGAGTGAGAGAGAGAGAGGGAGAGAGTTTTATTGCCGCGGCAGCTTGTTATTCTAGCAAAATTAGAAACAAAAAGTCTCCTCCTCCTCGACGATGACAAAATTTTAATCTAGTCTCTCCCGTATTACGCGCGCGGGAGACCACACACCGCCTGTGTGTGTTCCGCATTCTATTAGTGCACGCGTTATATGCGCATAATACCTCGCCGTCGTTAAGATGTAAAGCTGCTCTTCTTCTCGTATATATATATATATAAGAGCTTTCGAGAGGGGAAACGTCGGCGATTCGCAAAATAAAACTCTTACTTCGACTCGGCCTCGAGTGTCGGAATGATTAACGACTCTATACCACTGCGCGATCTCCTCGTCGCCGAAATAAGCTCGCAAAAATTCAAGAAAAATCCGGCGCCTCGTCGTATCACAACGCTGACGTACGTCAAAGGATATTTCCCGGAATCCAGAGATCAAAGAGTGTGCGCGAAAAAAAAAAGACGATGGAGTAAACGAGTCGTTTGTCTCGTCGTCGGCGATGTCGGGTGTGTCCTACTGGAAGTATTTCTATAGGTCTTCTTAGCTGATTTGCGGTTAATTACTTTGGTTGTTGTTGTTTGCAGGTCGAGTACAGGCCCTGTGTCGTGCCCGGAAACTGCTTCGAACTGATACGCGAGTTTGTGCAGGGATTTCTCGGGCCGACGGTGTCCACTCAGGTACCGCAGTATCTGCAGGTAATGTTATTATTGTATGATAAATGGATTTTCAGAAATCCGAGAGGAATCGTTTACGCTAGGGTGTATCTCCTCCATAAATTTCTGTGGATGTTTGTATTTGCTTACGTTTATCGGCGCTGCCGCGGATAAATTTACGGTTCTTGCGCCGCATGCAGAATACGCCGCTTTGCTGGAAATGTACTAGTTGCCAAATGTATTTTACTCATAGGCTCGCATAAGAGATATTTCGTTTTTTAATATGCATGATTTTTTTATTTCAGAATCACATGAATGACATTTACCAGCCGATGGACACGATTCACCAGTATCTCGATCATTTTGGTCAATACCGAAAATCCACCGGTGTCATATAAGCGTCTTCCATACAACATCGAGATTCCAGATTTTTGTTTTTCATTTACACAACATCTCAACATCTAAACCCATTTTGAAGCTATCTACTTATAAGACAGAATTTGTAAATATCTATATATTTTTCACTCTAATCATGAAGCTTATTGATCAATGAATAATTTGATACCTCAGTATTGTAATGACGAGTGACAATATAGCAACAATTAAATAAAACCTTGTCGCAAAAGTCGAGTGTCTCCTTACCGATCGTCGCACACATCGTTCCATCCGCCGGTAACTCGGTCTACTACTCCATCAGATGGTTATAATTTATCCTTCGGGTAATCTGTTTTTATGTCAATTCTCTATCCAAACAACCACATTAACATTCAAAACTCTTGCACAACTCGATAATCGCATCGATAGTCCCCAATTAGCAACTCCACATCGTAATCTCCAACGAACGATTCTATCCACCACAAACTCCTCACATTCCGCGCGTCTCGTGTTTCTCGCAAAAATGCAAAATCGTCTTTTCTCGCTCCACGGGCGAGGAGAAAAAAATTCATGAATTTTGCAAGACCGCCGAGTTTCCGAGCTCTTCAACTCTCTCTCTCTCTCTCTCTGTTTTCGATCAGCGCTGTGCACAGCGTCAAATTACATGCAAGCTCGTTAATATTCATATAAACCGCGACAATGAATCCGCGCTTTTTACACGAAGCGACTATAAGCTCGTATACGCGAAAATCGCTCGCGCTGAATATCGAACGCGAAAAAAAAAAAAAAACCGTCGACTCTGCGCTTCTCGTCCTCGCCTCGACCTAACGACTTTTCAAAGCAGCTCGGAATCGTTCGTATCATCGTCATACGGGAGAGAGAAAAAAAGTCGGCATAAGCCTTGAAAAAAAGATATAACGTTTTCTCCTGGCGCGCGTAAATATACGCGACGAGAGAAGTACACGCTCGAGCGTGGCCGGGGTCAAAGATCGACGTTTCCCGGCGTATAAATTAGCGCGAGCTCGCACGGGAGTATAGAAAAAGAACGCAGTGTGGGGCCGAAACAAAAGTTTAAGGATGGTAATGAGTTCGCTCTCGTATTCGGAGAGACGTCGATGGCTTTCCGAGACTGAAAAATGTTATGCCAGCGTACGGGAAAACCAGTTTGCGGTAGTCGAGAATGTCGATTCGGTCACTATTTTTTTTTTAAGTGCTATTATAAGAAGCTTCGATGCCCCGACGGGGAAGTGCGCGCGAGGCGTTTAATTATACCGTTAGATCGGACGAGAGCCGATGGGAGGCTCGATTTTTTCAACGAAAATTTTTTTCATCTCAAAAAACACGCTGTATAAACATTGAAAAGCAACGTTCGTATAGAGACGCGATTAAGAGTGTAATCACAGAAAGATGTAGGTATCCGAGAGAATTTTTCATTTCCCGCTTTTTCCATATATAATTACAACGGAGCTATATATACGGCGGCGGCGCAGTATACACTGAGTCCGGTGGGTAATTGCGATGTTGCTCTCGGTGGCGCCGTCAGCGGCGAGCGAGCGATGCGCGTTTCGACAAACACACATATACGCAGACAGACACACGGCGGCCGAACGCTGCGTGGAACGGTCGAGAGCTGCTGCAGCGCGTACGGACGTAACAAGAGCGACGACGATTTTTCCCCCTCGATCAGGCGAGCTTTCCACGATGGAGGTAATCTGAAAAGTTCGAAAATTCATAATAAATAATCCAATCGATCGTGCATACATCCACCGCTTCGATTTCAGGTCGAGGTAGTGTCGGCGGGCAGCTCGAAGAGCATCGCCTCCGTGACGGTGAGTAAGCGGAATTAACTACTTATGTATTTACATATCCGGCTTGAGCGTCCGCAGGACTCGTCGTTTCTTTCGGACTAGCTCTTTCTGTTATGAAACCGAAATGTAATTCATCTCTCGGAGTCGTTAGCTGCACTCTCTGTCGCAAGCGAGATGCGATTAACGCCGCGAGATTGAGCCGCGCGAGTGTTGTGAAACGGCCTGACGAAAGACGATATTTCGCTGTCCCGTCGCAGGTGTCGCCGACGACGACGATAGCCGAGATCAAGCAGCAGCTCCACAGTCTCAAGAAGGCGCCCTACGCCCAGAGACAATGCCTCAGACTTGAACCCAAGGGCAAAGCTCTCTCGGATTCGGAGACTGTCAAGAGCCTGCAGCTCAAGTACGGCTCGAAGCTGTACTTCAAGGACCTTGGGCCGCAGATTGGCTGGAAGACTGTCTTTCTGGCTGAGTACGCCGGACCTCTGTTCGTCTACCTCTGGGTCTACCAGAGGCCATGGATCTTTTACGGAGATGTACCTGATGCAAAGATTGACAGCGTAGTGCAGTAAGATTACGCTTTTGGTATGCTTTTGCACGATCGTTCTCTGTTTTCTGATTCCATCCTGTCTTTTGCAGCTGGGCAGCGGCGTGCTGGTCCCTTCACTACGCCAAAAGACTACTAGAGACCTTATTCGTTCATCGCTTTAGCCATGCCACTATGCCATTGAGAAATCTTTTCAAGAACTGTTCGTATTACTGGCTGTTCACAATGTATGTGGCCTACCATGTGAATCATCCGCTTTACACACCACCCAGCTCAGCCAGATTTGTCATCGGTGCTGCAATGTTCTTCTTGTGCGAACTGGGTAACTTGAGTATTCACTTGGCGCTGAGGAATCTGAGACCACCAGGGACTACGATAAGGAGGATTCCGGTGGCCACTGGCAATCCGTTCACATTGTTATTTAATTTTGTGTCTTGCCCTAACTATACGTATGAAGTTGGAAGCTGGATTGGTTTTACTATTATGACCCAGTGCCTTCCAGGTGAGCCAATTGGTTTAATTACAAAGTTACATAAGAAAAATATTCAAAATTGCATTTGAAATTCGTATCAGTCCATTCAAGTACACGCCACGCTATTACAGTAGGAATGTCTTACTTTCAATTTCCATGCAAATTTATTCGCAGTTCATAAAAGTTTAATCTTACTTCCACCAAACGACTGATTGATCATTTCTCTTTCAGCTGGTTTGTTTATGTTGGCGGGTGCCTACCAGATGGCCGTGTGGGCGCTAGGAAAGCACAAACTCTACAAGAAGGAGTTCTCGGACTACCCGAAGAGCCGCAAAGCCATCTTTCCTTTTGTTCTGTGAACAAACGAACATTCCTAGTGATATATTTTTCCAACACTAAAAGACTATTAAAATAATTCAGATATGAAAGAAAATCTGGTGTCGTGCATTTTGTTTTTTGTTAGCATTTATACTGTCTGAATAAAAATGTTATTTGAGGTAAAAAAAAAGGTAGTTGCAAGTTGTGTAAATATTTCGATAGTGCAACGACGATCATTGTTCCGGCTTTTTGGTACTCTTCTCCGTCAATCTGCTGATCAGCCTATCGATATCCTCCTTCAAGACGTTGATTATTCTCTGGCACTCTTGGATCTGCTCTTTGTAATTCTGCTCCAGTTCTTCGTTACCGTGACAAGCTTTGGCCAGCTTAGCTCTGGCTTCCATGGGTCCAGTGTCTCTGCCTTTCAAACCCAGCAGACTCTCCATGTCGGCGATGTGCCTCTGCGCAGCCTTCAATTCCTCTCTCAGGGCATTCAATTCCGTCAGCAGCGTTATGTTCTCCTCGAGTATTTTGTCGAGCTGTACATCGCCACCCGAGGTATTCTGCGCTATCTGCTTCTTCAGTAAACTGATGGTCTTCTCGAGGTGGTCCCTCTGCTTCATGAATTCGCACTGAGCGTCCAGGTCTGCCTTGTGATTTCGCAAGAACTCCTCGCTGTCGCTGTAGCGATGGTACAGCTTTATGATAGCGCTCTTCAAGGCATTCGGTTCTTGTATCAGTGCCGCTGTATCGAGCAACTCGATCCTGATCTTTCTCGATACCTGCTGGCACCGTTTACGCCTCTGTGTCTCGATTTGAATCTCCCGCTTCGCGGCGCTCAGCTTTTCTCTTAGCTCGTACAGCTTCAACTCCAGATTTTGATTCGTCTTGTTCAGACCCAGCAGCTCCAACTCCATGTCAGATATTTTGTCCTTGAGCTCGTTGATCTGCTTGTCACGTGGTTCTATTTGAGCTTGCAATTCGGTTATTCGATGATTCAGCACGAATCTGAACTTCTCGAGTTCCTGGTTAGCCAGTCCAAGCTCGTCTATGGTCTTCTCTTTGTCGAGTATCGCCGAGTCTCTGTCTTGCAGTTCGCTCTTAAGATCCACCACGTCTTTCTCGAGCTCCTCCTTTCTGCCTTTCAGTTGGGTATACTCGTCTCGCAAACTATTCAGCTGCCATTTCAGATCCTCGACGTCTTTCTGACTCATGGCGTGCTTGTTTCTCAAAACTCCTGCCTCGCCTTTGAGCTTCAATGCCAATGCGCGCTCCTCGCACAAGGCTGCCTCGTAATTCGTACGCAATTCTACGATCTCGCGATCCGCGTCGTCTTCGATCTGGGCTTTGATGATCTCGTGTATCCGGACCTCCTGGGCCATCTCTTCGCGAGCCTCTTTTAGCTGGAGATCCTTTTCCTGAAGTCGCGCTTCGTACCGGGCTATCGTCTCCTCTGATCCAAAAGAAATAAAACCATCGTTAAAACGTCCAAAAAGATAGATGCGAATAAATATAAGAAATGCTCTACCTAGTTCAGCTTTGCCCGCTTTCGCTAGATCGGCTAATCTCTGTTCGTAGTCCTCGCGCATGGCATTATTGCGCTCCTCGAATGCTTGGTACTTGTCGTACTCGACTATGAGCTTCGAATCGTATCCGATCTCCATTTGACGCATGGCCTCCTCGTGGGCCGCTTTCGTTCTGGCGATCTCCACGTTGATAGTATTGATCTCGTTAGTATGATCCTCCTCGAGCTTGTCGATCTTGTCGCGCAGTTCCTCGATCGCCTCGCAGTAGCTCTGATGGATCTCTCTCAGCTTGTCGTTGTGCTGCAGAGTCGTCTGGCGCATCTTGTACACGTGCTCGGTCTCCAGTTCCTTTATGCGAGTGTTGAGGTCACGAATGGTATGAACTTTATCTCCCAAGTCCTTCCTGCTGATAAGGATCTGATCGGAGTAGAGGAGGTCTCTTCTCGAAGCCGACGTTTTGCCATCGACGTAGGAAACTTTCCAGAAACACAGGGTGCCGTCGACTCCTGTCGTTATCAGCACTTGTTCGTCGTACGTTAAAAGCATCTGTGTAGTGCAGGATACTATGAATTATCACCGTCGAAAAATTTTGAAATAAGGTTTGGTACCTGAGAGATGTTCGAGCAATGAATGTGATATTCGTTGAATTCGACAGGGTCGGTTAGGGGATACTTCAGAGATGCGACGAATCCGCCAGAATAAGTGAGAAACATGAGCGAGTCGTCTTTTCCCATCACTATACTATTGGGCTGTATGCCAGGCATATTGTACACGCGAATCACCTGCAATCATAAAAAATTGCACGTGGGATGATTATTCAATTCAAAATATTAATAGTAGCGAGATTTGTTACCGTATTTTCTTTGATTTCGTGAATGCGATTATCGCTAGATATGCAGTAAGCCGTAACTCCGTCAGCGGACAAAACGATGCCATTTAACGTCATCCCTTTTAGAACCACTTCCGCTGATCTGAGGCCGGTATTCATGTCCCATTCATATACGGCTCCCTCCGATCCTATACTAACGAGCTTCGCATCGTCTTGTGACCACGTTATTCCTCTTATTATCTCAGTATGGCCTACAATCGTAATTAGTTACTTTAATATGATAAATACCTCTTCTGTAATACAAATATTTAGAATACCTTTGAGTAAAAATCGAGCATTGAAGTCGATCGTCGTGTATACTTGAATAATATTTCCATTAACAGCTGCGAACATCTGTCCGCCATAACTAAACGCAGCGATCTTACAATTTCTGATGGAAAATTCTTTCATCGTTAAAAAATCGTCGATCAAAATGCTCATAAATCTCAGCTTATCGCTGAACCCAATCAGACAAAAGAGACCCGTCGGATGCAATAAAATACAAGAGATATCTTCGAAATACTGTTTCACCATGATCAAACTCTCAGTCTCGTAATCCCACATTCTCACGCTGCGATCTACTTCGCCAAACGTCACAACGTGCGATTTCCAGGTACAAATGGATAGACCTCCGATAGGTCCATGATGTAAATGGTGACCTATGACGTCGACCATTTGAGGCTCTGGATCGACTTTTATATCTGGTCCCCATAGTGTTGCGCAAAATAATTGAGACCACCCCGTGGTGATGATCAGTTTGTCGGAGCTAGGATTCGAACTTATGGTATTCACGTGATACAAGTGGTCGCTTTCCTCTCTTGACACTTGTGGAGGAATAACGTAGACGTTTCTCTTGGTGTACTTGTGTTGTCCATCCTTCTCGAAAACCACAATGGTACCGTACCCCAGAGCAAATGCGAAGCCTCTACTAAAAACATTGAGACACAGTATCTCTTGGTGATGTTCTCTAGATTCATTCAGACTTGTTTGTGAGACTGGATTCGCGACTGCGACCTCTTCTCGAATTTTCAAATTTATGAGCGTAACTTCCGTCATTTTGAAAATATTTTTCAAGTCTCCGTTTTCCAAAAACAGAATTCTACCGTCCGACGTACCCGCCAGCAATCTGTCTGTATTGAGCCAGGCGAGTGAAGTGATGATCAAGTTCTCAGCTTTTGAAAAACCATATGGACGCCACATGGTTTCCGAGACTGTGAGAAATTTAAATGCAAATTTGCCGCCTAAGGCGATTATCCCAGTGTCACCGGGATTGCAGGATATCAGATTGACTTTCGTGTTCGGATTTTGCAAGTTGCCCAACTCCATGCTCGACTCGAGTTTACCCTTCTCCCAATTGTAGAACAGCATCGTTTGATTCTGATCGGTAACCACAGCCAAGTACTTGCTGTCGAAGGTAAAAGCAAGGCATGAAAAGCTTGTGACACCTGAAGCGTCGTACGGAATTCCGAGTAATTTTTTTCGCTTCAATGTGTGCAGATCGTAAATCGATATCAACGGTTTATCTCCTACTTCACACAGAGCGGCGAATTTCCTAAAAAAAAAAATTAATGTCATTACAATGAAGAATAAAGTGAACCATTAAAAACGCACAGTAATTTAAACTTTGTATTATACAAATGGAAAAAACGAAAATCGAAAACTCGTGCTCACTTGTTAGGAGTAATTGTCATGGAGTTGATTTTGTGCTTGTCTGGAAGCCGGATCAGCCTCTGTCGTCGTTGAGAAAAATTATGCACGGATAGGGCATTTCCGACTAGGTAGAGGACTTCATCGTCGGTGACGAAGTGCGCATTACCGGCCACATCAGTCCGCAACCCGTAAAAAACTCGCGTTTGCAATTTCGACATGATTTTTACTGTTAAAAATGTGATAAAGAAGTATTGGGCAATGCACTCGACAGAATTCAGGGATTGTTTTCTTCATTTCCTTGACGACGAGGACTGTGGAAATTGTTTGCCAACCACGTGTCGTCTTGTATACTTATTTGCTTATTTATATTTTTCCAAAAATAATTTTACATTATTCGACATCAAAAAGGTACTAATATTAACAAAATCAACAATGTCGATTCCGTAAAATGGTAAAATTGCATTTTCGAAAATAGTTCACAATGTCTCCACTAGGATGGTGATTGCGCGGGATTTTTTATATATATATATATATATCACTCGCGATGATGAACAAGTGTCACTTCACATGTGTCCGCAATGTTCTGACACGTGTTTCAAGTGCAATCACGTAGTTCGTAGTTTATTTTTTCACAATGATTATCAAAGAGCAGTAGTCACATAATTATAGTTAACAAGATTATAATCATAACATTTGTAAAGGTTACATTCGGTTTACATGTCGATGCCCAAAAGATAACCTATACGTGCTATTCGCAAAGCATTATTTTGAGATTAACAAGACTGGCAGTATTAATTGTGATATAAATATGGAATCTAATCGCTGTAAGATATGTTTTGGGGAAACAAACCCTTTCAACGATCCAGCTCTACTATGTCAAGGAGAATGTCAATGTAAAATACATATAAAATGCTTGAGGCGAGGCGCACTCCCAAGTAATCTTATTGGAGATGTGTTTTACGACTTACGTTGTACGGAATGTTCAGACAGCAATGATGAACTTCTTATTAGACAAAAGTTGTCATGGCTCACAACTGTGATTCTAACTTTGTACAATTTACGAGAAAAATCTAATGGTATAAGCAGAAGAGGATATTTTCATTGGAAGTCTGATATAAGTACATTCATTAGCAACAATTGGGATTATCTTTTTCACAAAACAGTGTAAGTTTTCATTGATATATATATATGTGTGTGATATTCATTTGATGAAAGTATTTTGTCTAACATTCTGCATTCGTATTACAGGAAAAAAAAGAAAAACTGGATTGGTACCATATCGGGAACCTTATCTCACTATAGTGGGGTATTTTTCCAATCGGGAACATTTGAGCTTGGAGACCAAGGATGGTGGAAATTAATTGCCACTGACCCTCCTGAAGTATTAGTTGAAAAATGTAATTATTTTCCAAATTTTGAAGAACCAATGATCTTGTACTTTACTGATATTGAACTTTTCCAGACTACAAAGTATTAGAAATGAAGAAACAGCAACAAGGAAAGCTGAAAGCGAAATCTGTCAGTAGTAGTCCAAGATCAGAATCGCGTATTTCTAATGAAGATGAATACAGTAATGGAGCAGAAAGTTTCAAACCTAAAGAAACAAACCCTCCAGTTCCTGCCAAACCAACATACGTTGAGCCTATAAATCATAGTCTTCCAAGTAGTGAAGTGTCTGACAGTATTCCCTCTCCATGTGATGATTTTGCTGGTAAACAAAACGTTTTATCCCATTTTCCTTAAAGGGCATATAAAATATATATTTTTAAAATTTATGTTTAAACTTGTCTACAGATATTCTAGATTTAGACATAGAAATTCCAAGCTTTGAATTTGATTTTCCATCTTTCAATCTTGCCGCTGACACAATTGCAGAAGAACTACCATTTCAAACATGCAATGATTTGCCAGACGTTTTTGTGTCTGATTGTTTTCAAAGTGGAACAAGCATTGCAGAAGAACCTGTTGAAGACATTGAAGTTACTGATACACCGATTGTAGAAAATTTACAACAAAATAGCGAAATATCAAAAATGGAATATAGCAATGAGCCAGATGAGCAAAATGAAAATAATGATAATGATAAAACTTATGATCTTCCACCACCAGTACCTTCTTCTCTTGTTGAGTCCATTCACAGGCCATGGCCATGGGATGAGTCTATTAAACTGAATCCAGGTATATTTATTTGACAAAGCAATAATCATGAGTTAATAATTACAATGCCGAATTCTCAATGTTTTATTCATTTCTGCAGATGATGTGAGACCCCTGATGAGTGAACGAGAAGAAGAATATTTACTGCAAAAAATTGAACAGTACAAGCATTTGTTAGACCGTGCTCCACCAAGTGTACAAAGACTTTACAGGAAACTTGCTGTACGAAAGCTTAAAAGACAGTATGGTCTACCAATTCTCAATATTGATACATTTGGAAAAGATTTAGAATTCAAAGCTTTACTACAAGCAAAAAAGAAAGGCAACATGGTTCTAGATCGTTTTATATCGGAAGATGTAAGCATTTTCTTTGAACAACGGCTGCAAGGACATTGTGATCCAACATCTGTACATAGCCCATATACAAACAGACTTTTAAAACCATTCATCAGAAGAGATACCAGCAGTAAACCACTGTGGCTAAGAGTTACCAATGAACTTCTAGCCAAAGTAAATAAGAAAAATCCTGAATGGACTCCTCAAACAAACGCACCCATTGATTACTCTTATATTAGGCCTCAGCACATTCCAGCAATAAACAGTCTTTGCTCTCAGTTCTTCTGGCCAGGAGTAGACTGTAAGTAATTTTTATGGATGAAAATCACAGCACTTTTTTCTCAAATAGATATCTTATACATGACTTCTTTTGTTTTCAGTGACAGAGTGCTTGCAATACCCTGATTTTACGTGCGTTGTTCTTTACAAAAAAGTGGTTATTGGTTTTGCAATAATGGTTCCAGATGTGGGATACAACGAGGCATACATTTCATTTTTCTTAGTACGGCCAGAGTGGCAAAAAGCTGGAATTGGAACTTTTATGCTTTACCATCTCATTCAAACGTGCATGGGTAAAGATATTACTTTACATGTGTCTGCAACAAACCCTGCTTTGATCTTGTATCAGAAGTTTGGATTCAAGCAAGAGGAGTTTGTTCAAGACTTCTATGACAAATACATACTACCATCTTCAAAAGAAAGTAAACACGCTCTATTTTTAAGGCTGAGCAGATAAAGCTTAACGGTATATTTGTACAAAGATTATTTTTTTATATATATATATATATATATAATTTATTTTATAAAATATTTTTTTTTTAAAAGTAGCACGAGTGAAAATATAACATTGAATGTTATAAACAATGCAGCATTTTTTTGGCCGAATTATAAAAATTAAAACTGTCAAATTCGAAATTTTCATATGAAAAATTGCATATTGAAATACTTAGTTTCAAGCCTTATATAAGCCGTATTCATAAATATTACGAGTTAGGCCGCTATCCTCGGTAATCGCTTTCTAAAACAGTATTTCCTTGATATAATCATGAATGAGTATTTATTCGTATCTATGAAGGCATTTAAAATCACGATAAAGAAATACTTCACAATACCTATTGATGAATTAAAAATCGTTCGACACCCGGTACATCGGCAAAACGATAAGTCAAATTAAAATCAAATAACAAACAGAATGGTTTACGGGAGAATCAGAAAAATGTCTTGTCGAAGCGTGTTTTAAAAACTAAATATTAAGTTCGCAAAAATTTGCGTTTGTCGTTGTGAGGATTACACGTAACATTTATTGAAAAATTTAATCTTTTAAAAGTTAATCGTAAAGTAACGTTTGATGTATTGATATTAATTCACCTTTAATTAGCACAATTAATGGAAGCATAAATAGAGCAACGTTAAAAAAAAAAAAAAAAAAAAAAAAAAAACCTTTAATCACCGCGATTAGATTACGTTTATACTGTACGAAAATCCATACGAAATCTCTCAGCAACAGTAAAAACTAAAAAGCGCTAATTTAAAAAACTTAAAAAATAAAATATCCAACAAAGTGACAACCGGGTCCTACAAGGTCTAAATCCGTGCAAAGCGCGGCCCCGATTGACATCGTACGCGAACGTTCTTCCTTCTAGAACCTGCATCGCGGAGATAACGTTCCTTTTTTTCTCGGCCACCCGTTACATCTGCGCAACGTCGACCAACGCAAGGTAAACAAGAGAACAAGCCAGAGCCTATCGAACACGCACTCGGCCAACTTCGCGTCGCTCGACACTCGTCTCTTCTTTTCCCGAAATAACCGTTTCCTCGGCCTATTCTCGCGCAAAACGCATGTCAAAAACCCGAAGGGTCGTCATCTGGCCCGGAAAAATCCTAGCTAAACCTCGCGCGAGCCCTTTGACCGCGTTATCTCGTGGCGAGAGAACCGAGAGTCCGCGAGAGTGAAAGCGGAACCGAGCGCGGAGTCGATAGCTCGCGCTCGCAAGGGAGAGGCGTCGCTGCTGTCTTCGAGGCACTTCTCGAAGGTTCCGGAAAGCGCGAGAGCCGAGCTTTGTATATATGGGACGGCAGAGCTGCGCGACCTCTTAGTTTAACGCAAGACGCGAAGGAGTGAAGTTGTATATACGCATAGATCGAACATCAGTGAACGTCCTCGGATTAGGAGGATAGCATTATATTTCATCGAGAAAGACAGAAACAACAGTTTATACAGTTATATTTTTACGAATAAAAGTGTGATTTTGTTAACCATCGACTGAATAATTTCGACAACATCGTATAGCAGAAAGTAAGTGTGCCAGTCAGGCTTATACCCGTTTTCGCGTATACTCTCGCGCTCGCGCATGCAGACGTTTCCGAAAAAGGGCTCGTGTGTGTGTGTTTTCAAAGAGAATCCTTCTTTTGTAATCTACGAGGAACAGATCATCGCCTAATCGCTCTTCAGTGCTGTCACGCGGCCGTGTCTCTCTCTCTCTCTCTTTTTCTTTCTCACTCGCCGTATGGCTTCGCGAATATTCTCTCGGTTGAGAAAAGTCTACATAGCCCGGTGATGTGTCTCGGTCCGTGGATCCGTGGACGTATGTCGTCCTCGTCGGTTGCGCGTCTCTTTCCCTTTTCGCTCTTCTCGCGATGTATCATCATTTCCCGAAATAGCGGGGAAAATAAGGCGCGTGGGTGGCTGCTGCTCTCTTTCCGCGCGCGCGCTCGAGCCGATCGCTCCTCTCCACGAAAATGGAAAGAGCGAGAGAGGTATTGTACACTTGCCCGCACCGCGGAGAAATAGCGAGGGATAGAGACAGAGGCAGACAAAAAAATTGGCGAATTGTGGACGTGCGAGAGAGAGAGAGAGCCTATAACATCATCGTTTCTTTTCGTGCGCGCGCACGGCACGTATCGAATGTTCGCGTAGTTGTGCCAGCCGTCGAGTCTCGCTGTGTGTGTGTGTGTGTGCGTTGGAGTGTGTATAGGAGTAGGAAGCGGCGGTTGATCCGAGCGCGGTGTATTGCTTGTAATCGTATAATCGTAGATACTTAACGTTGGGTCTGAACGGCGAGCTTGATTTTCCTCCTGGATTCCTCTTCTCGTTGACGCGAAAGATACGGTATGTAAGTTTGCAGCATTTTCTTCACTTTACATCGTACGGTCTTCGACTGATAATACGATAATGAATCATTCTTTGAATTGAAACCGCCGAAGCAGGAACGCCGTTACGCAGAACGCGATTTCGCGTACGTAGAAGGGGGACGTCGTGCATCTTCGATCCGAGGCCGCCTCGAATCTCCAAAAGGACTTCCGTATAATACAT
This sequence comes from Trichomalopsis sarcophagae, assembly GCA_024372645.1. Classification (NCBI taxonomy): domain Eukaryota; kingdom Metazoa; phylum Arthropoda; class Insecta; order Hymenoptera; family Pteromalidae; genus Trichomalopsis; species Trichomalopsis sarcophagae. Next base: position 3,967,628 of record QLSS01000001.1, read on the forward strand.
ACGTACGCAGACGTATTCTTTGATTTGTTCAAGTTCGTATATACGATGTAAGGTGCGAGACGGACAGGTTTTCCGTCATCTCCCTCGGCTGCAGCGCGCAGATCGCAATGATTAATGGCGCGGAGAGTTACGCACGTCTACGTCATCGGGACATTTGCGCTCTCGTACATACTTCCGGCTTGGCGTCGCGCGACAAAAGAATCGACCTGAAACTTCGCGAAATTACTTACACACGTGACCCGTATAGACGACGGTAAACAAAGCGGTAAACGTTTTTGTTTGTGTTTTGCTTGATGTTTATTAACCAGCCGAGTTTGTTTTGCCGTCGACTGTAAGCTTCTCGTTACGTTATTGAAAACAACACTCCTTACGTTCATGCATAATAATCGTTCCTAAATCAGCTGACACTGTTTACTAACCAAATCTCGCACTTCTTTTCTGTTGCAGCAGTCTGAAAGATGGGAAAAGACTATTACAAGATCCTTGGCATAGCCAAGGGTGCAAGTGACGACGAGATAAAAAAGGCCTATCGCAAGCTGGCCCTCAAATACCATCCAGACAAGAACCGAGCGGCCGGAGCCGAGGAGAAGTTTAAGGAGATCGCCGAGGCCTACGAGGTTCTGTCGGACACGAAGAAACGCGAGGTTTACGATAAGTTCGGCGAGGAAGGCCTCAAGGGCGGAGCCGGTGGTGGCGGTGGCGGTGGTGGCGGCAGCGGTGTTGGCGGCACCACCTACACCTTCCACGGAGATCCACGTGCCACCTTCGCCCAGTTCTTCGGCACAGCATCGCCATTCCAAACGTTCTTCGAGTTCGGAGGCCCAGGTGGCGGTGGCGGTGGTAACCGCATGTTCTTCCACGACGACGACATGGAGACCGACGATCCGTTCGGTCTTGGTCAGGGTATGAGACAGGGAGGAGGCGGTCCCGGAGGTGCTTTCCGCTCGCACTCGTTCAACTTCGCAGGGCCCACAGGTCGAGTGGCCGGCAAGGAGCGAGCCCAGGACCCCGCTATCGAGCACGACCTCTACGTCAGTCTCGAGGACATCCTGAGAGGCTGCACCAAAAAGATGAAGATCTCGAGGAGGGTCGTGCAGCCTGATGGCTCGACCAAGAAAGAGGACAAGGTGCTCACGATCAACGTCAAGCCCGGTTGGAAAGCTGGCACGAAGATCACCTTCCAGAAGGAGGGCGACCAGGGCCGAGGAAAAGTGCCCGCCGACATTGTCTTCATCATCAGGGACAAACCGCATCCTCAGTTCAAGAGAGAGGGTAGTGACATCAGGTACACGTGCAAACTCAGTTTGAAGCAGGCACTGTGCGGCACGGTGATCGAGGTACCAACACTCGTCGGCGAGAAGATCTCGCTGAATCTGACGAGGGAGATAGTCAAGCCCACCACAGTGAAGAGGATTCAGGGCCACGGTTTGCCATTCCCCAAGGAGCCGTCGAGGAAGGGAGACCTACTCGTGTCCTTCGACATCAAGTTCCCGGAGACGCTAACGCAAAGCGCCAAGGACATTCTCTACGATACGCTGCCGAATTGAGCGGTCGACGACTGCGAAGCCACAGGAGCGCACGAGCATTATTAATAATAAATAATAAGCAAGAAGCAAGCACACGACGAGGGCGAATTCGACAACGCTCATCGCCCGCACACGTACAGCATACAAGGGTCGTGTGATTTTCCTCGTTATGCGTAACGAATCGTTTTAATTGCCACAGAGCTGCAGCGATCGTGAAGTTGTCGTTGTCGTCGCCGCCGCTCGACAAGACTTTAATTAAAGACTCGTGTTTACATCCTAGCGTATAAAGAATCATTTTTCTTATGGTATAGCTAGTTATAATGTTTTGTTGCCGTGGCGCTGAACGTGCGCCCCGCGCGGACATTTACTTTTCGTATATATTATTATTATATTCTGATTATAATGATTGAATTCTCACGTGAGCGTCCATACCGATTCTGTACTTTTATTCGAGTGATTGTGATGACGAATTGCATCCCAGGTAGAATTTTGTTATATTTTTCTTCATCGCCCTTTGTACAGTAAATCCTATGACCTCCGGTATGATGTGTTATTATTGCGGCAGAGGCGCCAAAATTTAGGAGAGTGACTGACGTACATATTTTAGAGCGCTAAGTTAGGCGGACTCATTCGAGGTTCAACGTGAGACATTGTAAATGGAACGCGAGTATGAGTGAGTGTGTTTGAGCGCGCGCAAATCTGAGTATCCGGTGTGAAAATTTTTGTCAACGAATGAGTGCAGGATGTGCTCTGCGAGCACTATTGAGAATGAATGCGAAATCACATGTGCGTTTGTTTATTTGTTTTTTTTTTGCGTCGCATTCATTATCTACTACTACGTTGTGTATCACATGACAAGACAGTGGGTAAAAGGTCACGGATTCTCCGGACGCCTTCACTTAAGTCAGCTAGTCATTAAAAATCTCTTCTATACGTAAAAATAACTCTTTTCATTTCGAAATTCGCCTTTTCGAACGCGCATTGACTGACTAGAGGAAAAAAATCTAAAGTTGAAGATTTTGTACGAAAATATACTCTTATATTGTATACACGCCAGTGTCCGGAGAGTCAGTGACCCTTTTTCACGGGATAGTCGGTGTATATATAGTAAAAAGCCATCAAAAGGGTGATTACTACAACACTATCGTCAAAAGAGGCAAGCCGTTTATAAACAATTGCCAATACACGTTTCTCCTTTTGCGCATGATGGAACTCTGTTGTAAAAAGAAAAGTTCGAATCGAACGCCAGAGTCGTTTATTAATTTGTAATACGCATAAACTATTAAGAATGAACGAAATAAGACGCATTAAATTATTTGACATTCTATACACAAAAATAACGCTGTTTTCATTTATCGCCAAATTCCCCATCGGGCGCAGCCTTCGTCAATTCTTCCCCGCTCTCTTTTCCTCCTCTTGCTCGATAATCGTCTCTCTCTCTCTCTCTCTCTCTCTCTCTCTCTCTCTCTCTCTCTCTATTCCCCGATATACACCGCGGCGAGGGACGGGACACTCAAGACACTCCTAAAATAGTCAGCCGAACGGGTGACGTCACCGGCCTACCTCGATCTTTATATATATATATGTATGTATTTCGCGTGTGTTCTCTTTCTCTCTCGCAAGCACAGCAGCTGCCGCTCTGTTCGTCTTCTTCTTGTCCTAAAAACCTACACGATTTTTTCCCAAACTTTAAATAATCCGCGAAATTTTCTGAGAACTCTCTTCCTCTCTCTCTCTCTCTCACTCGCACTCACTTTCTCCTCTACTGGCACAGCTGAGCTTATTTTTGATTTTGCGCGCCTATATCTATACGGCATCGAAGAAAGTTGCGCTGAGTTATGCGTTTAAATATGTAACTTCGAGAACTAGAGGCAAGCGTATATGCGGGGCGCAGTTCGATCGATTTTGAATCCGAGAATTTTTATTCGTTCGAAAGAGCTTGAACATTTTCGATCGTTTAAACGCGGGTTTGTTTTACGAAACTTATAAGTATCGAAACGCGCGGCACGTGCCTATTCGGTTATTCATTTTATAACGGTATCATCTAAAATTGAGATGTGACTAATAATGTTTGTTTTTCTCGTGCCGATTCTGAAGATAATTTTTTTTTTCGCTCAATTGTGGCGAGATCCCTCGCTGTGTCTCTTGCTCATCGTCATTGTGTTGGCATAAAGCAGCAACAATAGTCGTAAAGTTTATTAGACCCACACTATTACGTGTAGTATCATGACAATGCAGAAAATCGACTCGGTGCGTATTTCGTTAAAAAATCAACGATGTTTCGCATTTAAAATTTAGCAAAAATATACGATGCCAATCTATATAGATTTCGAAGCGATATAAATAAGCTCGACAAAGAAGCTGCACGAGAGACTAATACGTGGAAGCATCTCATGAATAATCCTCGAATGAATCGTCTGCACGAAGTCGAATGTAAAATACTGCAGTTGTCCTATCGCATAACTTTTATTAAGCCAAAATACAAAATCCAGATCGGTATAGCACAACAGTACTCTAAACGTAAATTAAACACATGTTTCTCCTCGCAATTACGTAATCTTCAGATAAAAAAACTTTTATCAACGTCTAGATACAAAGAAGCTTTATTCGATTAATCGTAACGATAAGATCTCACCTTTCCTCTACCGAAATCGGAGACGTTTTTTACACAAAGAAACCTAAATAATAAAAAAAAAAAAAAAAAAAAACAATGCCAAACGCCACACACATCATCTCTCAAAGGCCAGCCGCTACGAGCTATTCGCGATATCGTTCGACGCGATCAGCTTCATAATTAACGGACTCGCGCTTTATGAATCCGTGAGGCGCGCGGTCATCTCGTCTCTGATTCACTCCGAGCCGCTATACAATCGAGCCGCGGGTTAGTAAAAAAAGTGGTCAATTGTTCCACCTGCAAAACCGTGTCCCGTTTAGTCACCCGCTCGGAATGCTCCCTTTTACAAAGAAAAATAAAACAATGCGTCACATGAACCTGGCGAGAAACTCGTCGGGCAACTCGACGTAGTCCTTCGTATCGAGCCAAGCATCCTCGTCTTCTTCCCGAGGCTCGAAGCTACCGAGCAGTGGTTTCCCATTCAAATCGAGACTCAAGTACCGGACGACCTCCGGCCGGAGCTTCGGTCTCGCGTTCATCGGCCCCAGTAAGTCCTCTTCCTCTTTCTCGTCGGTCGTTAAGCCCTTTCCGAATCTGAAACAGGAGATAAGTCGAGCGTAGGCTGTAAAGCGGATGCGCGTTGAGGTATAACTTTCACAGTGTTTCAGGCATATATCGTTCACCGAATCGCGTGACTCACCGCGGGAGATACAAAGAATTTTACGCGTACGCGTCTCGTTCGATCGATGAAACGAACAGCGCGAGAGCTCTCCTTGTTGCCCAAGGATAAACTGCATTAAGCTGCACCGACGCGGATTTACGATGCAAATGGAAAATTAATTTCGATTATTGCTCTTGCCTTGAATTCAATGGCTCGCTAGCGATCATTGCTGCACACAATGCGCTTTGTTCGAGAATGCTCACCTGAAATTCTCGGGCAGACAGTGGTGTCTCCTGCAAAAGTAGTCGACTCCCTCCTCGTCCTTGTGACACCAGGTACCATCGGGGAAATAAGGATCCATCCCCAGATCGTTGAGCTCCAATCTCGGAGTATAGTAGGATGCGATGTCGCTCCGCTTGCAAAACACGGCGCAGGCCATCCAGGGTCTGAGCTCCTCGTGACCTGCTTGCAGGCCACCCGCGACTCCGTCAATCTCATCGAGCTTCTCGGCGAATTCGAGGCAGCGTTGACCCGCGAACTCCAGGACGTCGAGTCGCTTGCGCGAACCTCGATCGCAGATGTGCGCGTCCTTGCAGAGGATCACGTCGACGTTCGATCCAGGACAGCTGGACTCGCCCAGGCAGATGCGACGACGCTCCTGGTAACCGAGAGAACCCCGGATACAGCCGCTCTCGCAGACACCCTCTCGCCAGTCGCTCCAACCGGATGCTCCTGGTGATGGGGTTGTCAGCGGTGGAAGGGCTTCCCTGGAGGTTTTTACGATTATGGAGTGAGTAAGCGCTGCGCGGGAGGACCGAGTATGATTCACTATTGTCGCTGGAGAGAATCCAAGTTTAACGGTATTTCGCGCAAGATCGTTGACCGAATCACGATGTGCGTCATCGCGTGCAGGAAGTTAATTCTACTTGTTGCCTGTAACGCGGTTGCATATTCTAATGTTTCCTATATTTTACGCGCGCTTTGAGGTAATCCTTGATAGTGGGAGTCGTCGTGCGCGTCTCTTGATATCGTTATCTTCGTATTCCGCAGAATTTATGCACCCCGAGCATAAAACAAGACTCTTTTGAAACGACTACCGTTACGCAACTCGTCGGCGAGTTATGCGTGACATTATCTTCAATAATTGAGGATAATCACAAAAATGAAGCTTCTGTTACGCAACGCGATTTTTCGCAATAACTCACCACTTATCCTCTACGGGCAAACAATCGCCAGCCCTGCACTCCTTGTCCTTCTCGCAACTGGTACCGTCCAGCGCCGGACCAGCGAAGTAGAATCCCTCCCTGTTCGGCGTCCTGCACCTCAAGGCTTTGCAGCAGTCCTTCAAACTGTCCACCTGAGCCTTTCGATCTCGAAGCAGCAGCTCGCATTGACGTTTAGCGGACCAGTGTCTTCCGGGCAGCTCGGAGAATCGACCGCTGTGATCCAGGTGCCGATTTGGCTGGAGACGGTAGTCCAGCCTCGGTCGGTCCAGCAGACATCGTTTACTGCTGCCCAGAGCGTTGGCCACCTCGCGGCTGCAGGACGACCAGTGGGTCTCGCCTTGGACGCCACGGCTCGGAGACATGATGTAGCCGTCCTTAGGACAGGAGTTGCCCGTCGAGTCGTGGTGCATACCCAGGCTGCGCAACGTCTCATCAGTGTTTTGAAATAGAAATTTTACCAGAGCAGAGAGACAGAAGCGCATACTTGTGGGCGATTTCGTGAGCAGCGATGTAGACCGAGGTGAAGCCCGCCGAGGGATAGGGTTTCCCGAAGCGGTTGGTCACCCCGAACTCGGCGATGACGCAGGCGTACTCGTCCCAGCAAACGCCCCCGACAGGTGCCAGTCCCATGGTTATGGGGTTCTTCTTGCCGTCCTCCATAGCGTAAAAGTCCATGCCCGAGATGTACAGAGCCATGTCCCAGTGTCCGGGATCATCGTCGCCGGCTGGATTCAGCTTCTTCGCGTAGGCGCAAAACGTGTCCAGGAGCTGGCCGCGTTCTCCATCCAGGTGGGCCAGATCCTTGGGCTGACGCTCCATGAGTTCCAGTCGAACCAGGGCCAGCTCGATCCGTTGGCCTAGACTGGGGTGATAGTAAAGCGCCTGGATGTTGTTTATGTAGGCGAGAAGCATGTCCAGGAGCTTGTCGTCGTCGCGAGACAGGTGCGGGTGGAAGAGACGGTGAGCCGTTGCGTCGAAGAAAACCGCTGAAGTTAAATTTTTTTTTTTTTCGTTCATTCTTTGCTTGGGCGAGAGCGAGCTTGAATTCGATTTACCTAATTCGATGGTGAGGGGCGAAACGGATCTCTTGTCACTGGACGGCTCGGAGCTCTTTCGTCGACGAGGCGATGCTCTGAATCTTTCGGGGTCGAAGACTCGCTCGCGGTCGTGAGATGAGACGCGGCGTCTTTTTATCACGTGAGGCTCACCGTAGGACGTCGATCTTACCTGAATTCGGTGCTTCCGGAAGAGGTCCTCGTCTTCGCTTCTCAGCGGCGTTATTTCGAGACTGTCGTTCTCGAGGAAGACGAAGCCGTGCTTCAAACGAAAGAAGTTATTCGATGAAAAGTAATCGTTAGATGAAATATTTCAGAGCTGCAGAACCAACCACTGTTCCGGTATCGCACAAACTAACGGCTGCACTGCTGAGCGAACTCTCGTAAACGTATTGACACGAGGAACGATTTTCCAGGTGATTTTTTCTCTCGAGGACATCGTTCGACCCGCGTTTCCAAACTTCGAAGTTCGGCGTTAGCAAGTTTTCATTTTTCTCCAACAACAAATCTACCTGTTCTCCAAAAGCTCGGAAACTCAGCGGTACCTAAGAAAACAAAAAAATTGATCCGTCGAATGAATGGAATTTCTTTACGGGTCGATTTTCGCTTGTTGTCAGTACCGTGGCGTTACCGCTGCTCCATTGTATCGGCAAAAGAACGACTTCCAATTCCTCGTCGTTACTTCGGACTGGTTTTGCGAACTGAAAAACTGACAGAGCGACGAGCAGAGCAACGCAATTCATGATGATGGTAAAACTGCACGAGCCGACTGCAGTTCACGGCCAATGCGTAACATTCCTTTATAGCTGCTCTTATCTTGGCTTTGCGAAATGTCATCGCCATAGGAACATACCAAAGTACAACGATGTGAAAAAAAAATGCATCGAGATGCTGGTGCCACTATTATTAAGTCATTGACATTGTCAGGCAGCTCGGGTTTGAAATTTAACGAAAAAGACTGAATACAAGCGAAACGCACATAGAGATTAAAATAAATTCGTTTGAAGATTTTGTATCATTTTACTGCTGATAATAATATTACTTCTGATACACAAGAAATTCGATAGAAAATTGAGATCTTCGCCGTTCTTCCACGTGTACAAACGATTAAAAACGCTCGAGTTATCTTATACACAGCTTTTGCATTTCTATACAATTTCTTAGCGTGTAATATAATATCTGAACTTTTTACTCGGTATATGTACAGAGCACGAGTAATCGTGTGATGATTATGACATGGAGATGGGAGAAAAAAATAAAAGAGATGCTGCTTGTTACAAAAATCTTAGTATTAAAATATTCCAATAAAAACAATAAATAATAATGGTCAATAATACAACTAATAGAAGGTTCGGCAGTGTATGTAACAGCTATACTTTGCAGGTGCCTGCATCGTTTACGATATCTACGTGTTCTTTTTTTCGACGTATGTATAAGGGTACTTCGATATAAATAATCCGATTGTTTCTATACAACGTATGGTTTGATTAACTTTTTACACTATGAACGCACTTAAAAAGTGACAAGACGTTTCTTGCGTCTACGGGAATGCCATGATTAGTAATTAACTTTTGTTTTCGCAACTTTACATTTATAAAAAAAGCGTTACTCGCAGACATGATGTGAGTACGCGCAGCTTTTTTACTGTTAATTTTTTTCCTCACGGTTTTTTCATTACGTTTTAATTCTTATCGGTTACGATGCACCAGTTGAAAAATGTTCAACGCTCGCAAAGATCGCTCGCTCTTTGGATATACATTTCGTCAGTTCCTTTTACACGTTTGTCTTTTTTTATTCTGTTCTATTCGAAACGATTGTTACAATTGTATTATCTGCTGTTGTCGCCATTACAAAACAAGCAGCGATGAACACTTTGGTTAAGAGACTTTCCATCTGCCGGATGGAAGATGCTGTCGCTTACAAAATTCTAAAATGCTAATTTTACAACGAACACACAAGAGGCTCCGACAGTAACTAAATATTGACTGCCGTTTTTCTTTTTAACTTTATTTGTTTTATTCTCGATCCGCTAAACTACGATGAGACGCGTCTCGACGGAGCTATCGTTTTTATGTGTAATTTTTTGTTAACCTTTAGTCGCTTAAGTAAAAAGACTACAAGATTCAGTGAAAAAGATGTTTCGAGGTTTGCTTCACGCGTGTTGAACCTTAATTTCAATGGTATTCGAAAGCTGACATTTCAAGAGTGCGCAATCCTTATACTTTATTTTGAAAAAGTCCAGTCTCCCCAGTCGAAGTATAAATTTTTTTTTAATTACATTATAGTATTTATCAATTTTATCTATCTTTTTGTCTGTTACGCACTTTTGCTATGTGACTCTTGATTTTCTTGTATATACGACGGTGGGATATACATTGGCTTATAACATCAGACAAGCATTCGTGAATTATCGAATCAACCAGCCATCCCGTAATCCATATCTATACCGTTATAAACGTCAAAATTGAAAATTTCTCCTAATATCATATACGAACTATAATGCGACTCGCCTTTAAAGTGACAATTGTTCCTAGGGACAATAATCGAACCTGAGCGACACAATATAACTTTTCTATACCGTCAATAATACAGCGATATTTCCATTTTGCGCTAAACAAAAACAACATTTTTTTCCTTTATACAATAACTAAACAATAAAAATAAAAATAAAAATAAATCGGATATGGGCGACCTGTTGTTTTGAAGAGACGCTTTTTGACGCTGATAAACGGTTATGCCAACTGGATCGAAAATAAAAATTTTAAGGTTCTTAAAACTTTGTATCTCGGCTTTCGATGCAGCAACGAAAAATGTAGTCGTCATCGGAAAAAAAAGAAAGCCCGTGGCTCCACATTTTTTATTTTTTCCATAGAAGAATTCGGTACTGGGTAATAAAGTACAGCAATAAAAGTTTGTCAAAAAATCTGTAACATTCATGCAATCTCAAAGATTTGCGTCATGCAAAATATTCAAAAATCAACAATACGAGAATACGCATCTCGCGTAAATACGTAAACGAACAACGCAATTACAACCGTTTCCTTTGCCAGGGACGCCACGATTCAGGCTTCCAAAGAAGTAAAAGTAATTGCGATGTAAAATTCATCCCGCGAACTCATCAAAAAGCGCCTCTCTGGTATCAAAGTTCCGACCCGTATCCGCGAAAAAAATGTAAAAAAGAGAAAAAAAAATGGTCGACGAGCGAGTCATAGTTACTTTAGTCCAAGACTAAACTGCGCTATTTGTACAAAATGAGAGCATCCACGCGCTTCCCACATATATCCACCTCTGTCTCGAAGAAGAGCCCCCGTGTCTATCAAAGCCTAGTTATAAAAGAACGCTCGATCGCCGCGTTACGACTGTTCGTCGTTCGCGGGCGGCCATTGGTGATGATGGTGGTGTCCAGACTGATGATTCCAGTCCCAGTCCTTGCCTTTGGGTCGGAACTTAGAGCCGGCCGCAGCGGCAGCTGCAGCCGCAGAGGCGCCTGGATTCGGGGTCGGCCAGTCCCGGTGAAAGAATTTCTTCTTGAAGTGGTGTCTCTCAGGGTCTGCCTGGCGTTGATACTTAAGCGGTACCGACGATGACGACGAGGACGAGCCCGACGCTTGGTGGCCGTGGGCACCATTCGTGCTAGCTGGTCGGGGACTACCCGGCGACGGCGTCCGCGGAGGTCCCAGAGCCTCGTCCGGTGACGGGACGATCGGAGGTGGTCCGAGGACTGCGCTGTCCGAGCCAAGGCCACTGTCTGGACTCGTGTTGACGCCTTCGGTGGAGCGACGCCGTTTGTCCAGTTCCGTCGAGGCGAACGCCACCAGGCGATCGAAGCCAGAGCTTATACGGTCCTGCCAATCTGTCTCTGCGTCTGCAAGTTTTGGAAATTGACGGAGATATGGAATTAGATCGTGGGTAATGGATTTTCTATTCTGTTCGAGTTGCTGGTGAGAAAGTTCGATTGAAAACTGGAGAATTTTGGGTGAGAATTGAAAGTACTTACTCGTAACATTTACTGCCAGGAACAGCAGGTTAGCTGTTTGTTAAAACACACATAGTTTTAAATTATATTCAAGCGTTTGCGTACATAACGTTATTGGATTATGACACGTAAGATTTGTTTGTTAAACAAATATTGGTTTGTACCAACTTAAGTATTATATCAAAAAATCTGAGACGTTTTCAATGGAATTTTCTTACCAATTTTAGTGATATAAGTATGTTGTTGATGAATGAGAGCTCAAGTATGTTTAAACGATATTCTCACAAAAATAAGCCATTGTGGAAGATATATTAGAAACGTATGCGGGTGTATGCAGCTTGAGAAGGAGTGAAGTAGTAAAAGACTTGATAAACAAAATTGGTTCCATGTATATAGGTACTTGAAACGCTGTAAGAGAAAATAAAGCAAACAAAAGAGAGCTCTGAATAAACAAACAAATAAAACTCATACGCTTGGTTGCCTACATATAAAGCAAAAGATAAACAATTGACGTACACGCACACTTTTTGGTCTTCGTCTTCTTTCCCTGCAATATGCAAAAGCTATATATTGCTTTACTCTGCATGCAAACATGCAACAAGTCACACGTAGAATTTCAAAAGCAGCCCAAAATTTTGGCTTATTTTCATGAAAGTATCGAGGATACTGCACGACTTTCGACACGCGATATTCAAAAAGAAAAAAAAAAACAAGTATGCGTAGATACAATGGACACTTTTAAAATTTGGAAAACAGTATAGATTGCTTATTCATGCCACGAACATCATAAATTTCTACAAAATAATATAGGCTAACTACGTGAAAGTGAAGATGAGGAAGTAAAACACAGTAAAATAACAACAAAGACAAGAATAAGCGATAACTGCATGATATCAAAATGAAAAAAGTTGTCCACGTCCGGTCCAGATGTCGTTCGTCTTGCGGCGTACAATTCCTTTTTGAGCAATCTAAACAGATACGCAAATCCGCGCTTCTTCTCTGATGCGTCGTCTTTCGATATATATATATATATATATATATATATATATGTACACGTCTGAGCTGAAAAAGCCACTGCGACTAGGCGTTGCTATTTGTCTTCCATAAAACGAACGAATCCGTGAATGAGCGTTATTGTGATTAAAATTAAATGATATGGGGGTGAGTCTCGAGTAACTGATTGCGCTCTTTTTGTTTTTAATAGTAAAAAAAAAAGAGAAATTTGAAAAACAAACCCGTGGCGGGTCAAACTCACCGACGACTAAGAAATCGACCCGAGAGCAGCCGAACACTTTTGTCTGTATATTCTCCGTCTGTTCTGTGCCCGTTCTCAATCTCTCTTTCTACATAAAACAAGCTGCACGGGGGACTTGCGATCGAGATTGAGTATTGTGACAGACAGAGCTAACCAACATACAGCTACAGTGCATCTAACAAATACACTAAATAACAACAAAAAATAAAAAATATAAATAAAGATTTAGAGTCCAGCTCCAGTAAGATCAAACAAAAGAAAAATACGGTTTAAAATAAGACATGAAAAAAAAAAAAATAAATAAATAAATAAATAAAACCACATAGAAAAACGACAGTAAAGTTTCGCATTGAGTGCATGACGTAACTCAAGATGCAGAGGCAGTTAAGTATAAAGCGAAAATAATTAAAATAATTATGAAGACAATAAGCATGAGTTCAGCGCCTTAAAAAGTAAGAAGAATATTATCATTTTTTTAAAAGTTATTACTAGCAAGTCAGTTACTTATAGGGCAGAGCAAAGATTGAGCAGCGAATTGAGTTGCTTTATTCTGAACGATTTGAAGTCCTCTTTTAATACGATTAACTTATCACCGAATTCAACATCTTCCTTTTTACTTGTTATATAGAAGTTTAATATGTTCATCATGCTTCAAAACATGCAATATATTGCAAACATAAATGCTCACATTTTACACTCTTATTTCAAATAAAAATGGAGAAATGGATACATATTTCTTTCAGCACAAAGCTCTTCGAATTCTCATAGCGCATACACACGCATACCACCATTTGTAATACAAATTATGTTAGCGTTGTTATAAACCATTTTGACTTTGTAATTTTATGTTTCTCGTTAGCCTCGACTCGAGTCGAGGCAGGTATCTGTGTTTTTTGCGTTTGTAATATTTGTATCCGAGCGTATGTGTATATGTCTGTGCTTGTACACGTGTTCGTGTCTATATACAAGTTTGTGTACTTACCATCGTCGCCGTGACGTTGCCGCGGATTCGTTATATGCGGCTCGTCGACGAGTGGCGTCGATGTGTTCGAGTGGGGCTCGATGAGCGGACTTAGGGGTGCACCACTCGTGCTTACGGTCGACACGATTGCCTCCGTTTTCACAGACATTGCAGGTTGACTCTGAGGTGTCACGGCGTTCGCGCTGTTACCACTTGGGTGACTACCATTCGAATAGCGGGGATAGGGTAGGTACCTACTATTAAGCAAAACCATGTATTAGAATGCTATAGAGAATGTTATTAAAGAACAAGAGAATCGGCAATTATTGTAATACCTTCTACTGCTTGCGGAAGAATGCTCCGTTTTGCTTGCGCTATTGCTACTTTGGTTGTTAAGCATTCTGGCATGTAGAGTAGCAGCTAGACCTTCCAACGGTGGGTCGCCGTTGCTCGGTGCATGCTGCGAAGATTGCACTGCTGATGTGGTGGTATGAGATTGGCTAATGGACGTCGAAGGATTGTCAGCAAAGTATGACTCGTGATAAGGCTTGATGTCTGCTCGTGGCAGTTGAACCGGAGTGTACCTAATATAAAATAGAAAGGCTCAGTATACGGATATATCTGTGTAAGTTGAGTATTTTTCATTTATAACGTCTACAATCATCCCTGCACTCACCTCTGGGTCTGGCTCTGCTGCGGAGGATACAAAACGGACGACCGCGAAGACTGACTTGAGGGCGTAGGTGTCGTTGGTGCTGACGGTGTAGGTGCATAGCTTGCCACATGTGCCAGTGTCGCCAAGCCCGTTTCGCCCTCGGCGCTGGCAGGTCGGCTAATAGGCGAATAAGCGTTGTCGGGTCTACCCATCACGCTCATGTCCACCGCTGCATTGATGATGGTCTGATTTGAGATCTCCAGGGTCCGCTCGATCTCGCCACTCACTAGGTCACCTATCGTCCGCGTGCCCAGAAGTCCACCGTTACCATTGCTACCAGGTCCCGGGCCATTTCCACTCGTACTGGGTGGATGCATCCTCGTACTGCTCTCAGCTCGGCTCGTCTGTTGCTGTTGCTGCTGCTGTAGATGCTGGTGGGAATGGTGGTGTTGTGAATGGTGGACCTTGCTCTCAGTAACGACGGAGTTGGAAGGACCGGGTTGTTGCTGTTGCTGTTGCTGCTGCTGCTCGGAGGAACCAGGTTGATGCGGCGTTGTTAAACGTTCCTGAGAGAGATGTCGACGCAGAGCCATCTTAGCGGGCGATACCTTTGAAGCAAATGTGAGCTTTGACTTTTTTTAGACATTCTCAAAGTAACGGCTAAGAGCTTTCATGCGACATACAAGTTTTGTGTATGCAGACGCGTGAGGCGATTTACTTTTAATTCAGTGAAAATTCGCTTGCTTCTTGTCCATTACTTTGAAAATAAAATCAACTTATTACGGCAGTCCGAAGATTTTTTTCTCGTCAAAGAAATAAAAATCATAGCTAAGCAGGTACAGTTTAGACTTCTTAATTCACTTGCTTGTTACATTCACATGCTGATTTTATTTTTAAGTACATTAATGATTGCATTTTACAAATTAAAACACATTGACAGAATAAAGTGAAAGAGAAGAAAAACACAAGATAATAGAAAATGAAATTAAATATTGAAGTTTTAGCAATCTTTCATTCGGACTACCCCTGAAGTTGCCATCAAAGCGATCAACATTCTCTAAAGGAGTATTCTAAAAGTACTTACCTGTGTATAATCTGGTGCATTGACGCTTTGAGGTACAGCATGACGCTTCCGCTCAGGTTCCCCGGGCACCATACCACCTTGTATCTGCATTTGCTGCTGAAGGTGTTGCTGGTGTTGCTGCTGTGGTTGCTGCTGCTGTTGTTGTTGCTGTTTGCATCTATTTTGCTGATCTTCGTTCAGATAGCTCGTGATGATGCTTTTCAATCTCTCTTCGAAGTTGGGCACCCGAGGAGGTTCCTGCGGACCTCGATTTGCAGAATCGCGGGTTGCAGGCTGTGTTGGTACAGCTGCAGGCGTAGTTCCAAAGCTGAGAGTAGCCTGAGGTAGCCTAGTTCTCGTGGCACCAGCCGTTGCTGTTGGCACACTCGTTCTACTCGGTAAACGGCCGGCTTCTATCTGTCGCCCGGTCTCTAAAATCTTCTGTGCAAGTAGCTCAGGGTTCTTTTCCTGAATTTTTCCAACGTCCGGGACGTCTGGCCATTCCTGCGATCGAGAGCGACTTTCTCTGCTCTTGCGTGAGCCACTGCTCTTGCTAACATGAGATGGATGCAACGGATGCTGCTGCTGTTGTTGATGCTGCTGTTGCTGCTGCTGGATCTGATGTTGCAGATGTTTGCTCTCTCTATGTTGCTGCTGGTTTGTAGACTGCTTCTCAATATTCGACCTCTCTATCACGTTTAGCTCTTGTTCTAACTTGTTCGCCTGTAATATTAACGAAGGCTTAGTTAGCAACTAGTTAACGCAATGCAAAAGCTAAAAAGAAATTTAAATCGTACCTGAGAATGCAACCGTTTACGATGCGCAAGCGTAGCCGATATATCTTTCAAGATATACTCCTTGGTTAGCGGCTGCGTCGGTGGAGGTCCGCTACTCGTTCCTGGGTGACTGAACTTTTCTTGCAGCTCTTGGTATCGTAATGTTGCTAATCTATTTTGTTCAGTCTCTATCGTCGACACCTGAGCCTGCAATTTGCTCGCTTTGGCCTGCAGTTGCTTATGTCGAAGAACGATCTCCTTGGCCTTGGCAAGAAGGTCGCCAGGCGACGTTGCGTTAATGCCTAACTCGGTCATCCTTGCCTTTAACAGAGCAACGCTGTCGTCGATCAAGACCTTGATTTGCTTCTCCAATTGGGCAGCCCTCGACTGCAGCTTGGAGTTCCTATCTTTTTCCTTTGCTATGTCTGCAGTTACCGAAGCTCTAAATGTCGGACTTTTCATCGAATCCAACATCGCCATAAATTGATCCCTAAAAATTCAGTATTTCGTTTATCGTGCGAATCGGATTAAAATTCATACGCGTGACAAAATCGGCTTATCGCAATACAAAACCTTACCTATATAAATCTAAAAGTATCTGCAAAGCGTAAGGAGTATCAGCTGGTGCCGCTGGAATGCTCAACTCCTCGTGTACCAGCGCGCTGTTATTCTGGAGTGTGAGCGATAGCGACGTCAGCTGTTGATCTACAGTGCCTGGTGCCGGCGGTGGTTTCTTGCCGATCGCTTGAGGAGAGGTGCTGAGCAATGTCTGACTGTGCAGCAAGTCCAAGCCGGTGATGTTAATAGCTTTCTTAGGCTTCGTTTTCTTTATGCCTCGACCACGCTGCCGACCTCTGGTCGATGGTCGTGCTGTGGTACCACCAGCTGCTGCTTTTCTGCTCAGTTTCCGGCGCATCTTTGGCTGTCGTCGCGTCTTTACCGAGTGTTCCTCATCGCCGTCCGATTCACTGTTCGTATTCTGTTGATCCGAGTTATTTGGACTGTTGTCTAGCTGGCGAGAAAGATCTCTCTTCGCACGCTCGCCTCGCTCTTCACCTCGTCTCGAAACCCTACTGTTATTGCTGGCAGTGTTGTTTATCACAGAATCTGAATTGTCATCCAGAGCGCCCTGCTTGTTGTTCTTCAATCGATTGAAGTACCGCTCGAGCTTTGTCCGGTCGATGACGTGCAAATAGTAAGATACCGGCTTACCGGTCCACGAGACTGAACCCTTTAGTGGTGACATCTCCGAGACGTGCATTATCGTGCCAATATCTAGTTAGACGTTAAATGTTAGTTATGCACAGAATAGATAGAACAATGAAAGCAAAAAGATACCTACCACTAAGATTTCTGTCAGTTATCCTGAAATTTAAGGGACAGAAAGACTTTGACGACACAATACGCGCACCATCTCGTAAATCAGCAAAACGTTCTTTTAGCTGATGATCTACCGTAGGCCCGAATGCAAAATTGTTGACGAATACTATGGTGGCCCCTGTAATACTTTCCCTATGTTCATCAGCGAGAAAATCGCCTTTGATTAATCGGTACTCTCCGCAACGCTTTCCGTACCAATTGAGCCACTTCCGAAAATTAACTTCCATGCTCTGCAATAGACACGAAAGTTAGAGGTGCTGATAGTGCATTAAAATTTATTTCGTATTTCTCTTTTTTCTCGTTTTTCATTACCTCTGCATATTTCGAGGGGACATCAGCTCTTTCAACTCCAATGCAGATTTTACAGAAAGTAGCAGCAGCCATTTGAAGAACTACCTGACCAACTCCAGATCCTAAGTCTACGAATACATCGTCTTCTGTCACATCAACTTGATCTATCATCTGACAAACTAATTCGTAACTGGTTTCTCCATAAACTTCAGGTGAAAAAGGTTCGTATTGATTTAGTTTGTCAGGTTCAACAACAGCCTGATTGTAGGTCTGCTGCAGTATATGTCGCAGCAAACCTCTACTCGGCCTCTTGTTTAATCTCTGGGATGGTAAACTCGTACCCTTCTCCTGCGTTAATGAAAGATCATGCCAGTAGAATTGATTACTTAGTTTTGATAATTTAGTGCTGAAACAATAATGCTCACCAATTGTACTAAACTATCGATAGCCCTATTGAACCTGTCACACAGATTCTTCATGCTTTCATAATCACGTGTGTCATAATTGCAGAGAATGTTGTTCTCCAGAGGCAGTTTAAGGTCAGGTAGGTCTTCGCAAACCCACCTCATTGTTTCCACTACATCTATAGCCCCATCGTGACGATCCTTGAAAACATGAAAGATAATCGTTTATTTTTAGTGAACAATCAAGTTCAATTAAACTAGTGTCAAGCTTGCTAATCCGTGTTTAATATGCTTTCGAGTTCATCAGCTGATCCCTACGCGCTCTATCTAGCCGGGTTTGTTTTCTATCCTATGGCTTCCAAATTTCCCGCTCAAGTACGATAAATATCTAGTAAAACGTTTCGTCAGCTTTTCCCACGCGTCATGATTTCCCTATACGATAAATCTTCTCGAATTTCGATGCAACGAGAAGAAACGAACATTGTAAAACAAAAAAAAAATAATAAAAAAATAAAAATCCTGCTCCAAAACAAAAATTCCGGAGCAGACCGCAAGCAGTAGAAGAAGCAAAAAGACAAAACTTCATCTTGCTCTCTTGCCGCGGCCGCCGCGCGCAGCAAGCAGCGCTCGGAGCAACGCATGCAGTGGTGCTTCAAAGAGCGCGAAGCGAAGAGCGCGAGAGTCTACCTAGCAGCAACGAGAGAAAAAAGAAACGAGGTTACTACAAGCCGCGGCGAAGAGCAGAAGCGCGCAGCTAGCCACGAGTGCACGGCCCGCGCGCGCGCGCTCTATACCTATATATATACGTATACGCCACACATACACCCTCAGCTGTCTTGAGCACCGCCGCCATCGGAGTATGTATTAAGCGTATAGGTATACAGGTATATAGTTAAACACGTATATAGAGGACTATCGCGGTATAACGCCGTGGCCTTCGACTGGAGAACCGAGCTATGTGTGCTGACTCGACGCGTGGAGTATATACGTATACACCGCCGCGATAGCCGTTTCGTTCGATTCTTACGTATATAGCTACATAACGTAGAGAGAGAGAGAGAGATACACGAGTGGCTGGTCTTTTTCCGCGCACCACTGCTACCGACCGAGCGACCGACTGTGCTTCCCTTTAAAGGGACAGTCGATGCATGGCGCACTCTCTGCGCAGTGTGTATCAGGATTGTTTTGCGCTAAGTTGTTTTTGCGAGCAGGCCGACGAAAAAAAAAATTACGAATCCGTTCGTCGGACTTTGCTGGCTAATTATGTAATTTATCCGCTGGATCGCGACTCCCTCCCCCACTCTTGGCTCGGATTCCACGCGTGTTTACAAACTGCATGCTGCAGCCGAATTCCGAGGCGAGGATAATTCACGACGTGTTCCGCGTGTCTTCGTATACGCTAACGAGCTCGCGCGCGAACACGATATTTTAGAAAAGTCAACCTAACCTACTACTGTGCAGAGGTTGCACAGTGTGTGGCGAGGCGCGCGCGAATCGTGTTTACCAAAACAATTCCTCGCCCCCGCAATAAATCCGAGACTCGTGTGTTGAACGTTCACCCCCTCCAAAGAGAGAGAGAGAGAGAGAAATTTCATATGCTATGCGGTATTATTATACGAGGGTTCGTATAGACTCACGTTTCCAGAGCCGGAGGTGAGCGGCCACTGGTAGACGATGGGGTCGGCCCCCGCCGGGGAGTGGAGTCTCAGCTCCATGGCGGCTCGCTTCGACAGCAGGTCTGGTGGTGCGCCCGCGGCGCAACTCGCTCCGCCTCGCCACTTCGCCGACGAAGACGCTCGCCTCGGCTGCTGTTCCAGTGCTGCGGCCGCACTGCTCTTCACGCAGTCGACGACGACGACGGTGACGACTCTCGAGCCCGTGACGTAATCGGCCACTAGACTGCGCTCTAGGTACTACCCACCACTACTCCTCGCTGCTGCACGCGGTCAGCCGAGGATACACGCGCGCGCGCGCGCGCGCACACACACACACACTCTCTCTCGCTCCTCTGTCTCTCTCTCGCCGAGACCGTGCACACGGCTCGCTGTGTGCACTGTAGGCAGACGATGTTATATAGCTGGATACGACGACGGGGAGGCACTCTAGGATAGTGGCTTAGCGGGGCCCTCGGGCCCGCGCCTTCTTCTCGGAGGCACTTTCGCGCGCATCAAGAGCGGCCCTCTTCCCTCTCGCGCTCTCTTTCTCTTTCTTCTCTTCCCTCTATTCTATAACAAGTATCTAGATATTATTCGTGTGTATGCGAGAGCGCTGCGGAACGGCCGTAGGGTATATATCTTGTATCCGCGCCGTGTCGTATAGCAGCAGCTCTATACCGCCGCGCGCGGCCGAACGACCGAGCGAGAGCGAGCGAGACGGAGATAGCCGCGAGAGATAAATAGATATGGACGACCTCTTCTCCGCGCTACGTATACTACACTGGCATGCACTGCTTCTTCGTTACTCCGCTAGCCTGCAAGCAGCTCCTCTCTCACGTGCTGTGAGCTCTCACTTCCGTGCGAAAAACTGCATCTTATCCGCTGCAGCTCGTCGGCTCGGGAGCTCCTTCTATATTCCGCACTGCAGCGCGCGAACGGTAGCACACGCATACACACACACACACACACACACTGCACGAGCACACACACGCACACAGCCAGCCAGCCAGCCAGCAGCAGCAGCAGCAGCAGCACTTCTTTCCAATGCGCGCGGGGACGCTCGGCTCTTCTTCCTTCCGACCCGACGACGAAGACGACGCGCTTCACTCGCGCGCGCGCGTCTTTCGCTGCCCGGGGACGACGCGCTCTGCTCTTCTCTGCGCCGCACTGGTGCTGTGTGTACACACGGCTGTAGGTATACGCGAGTCGTTGTACACCACACGACGACGTCGACGACGACGCGCTGCGCTGCTGACGGCTCGCCTCGTCTCTCTCTCTCTCTCCCTCGCGGTGGCAGCAGCACCGTACAGCGCACGGCCGAGAGAAAAACACACGGGCGGAAGGCGCGCGCGCGCACGACTGCTATGCTGCCTATACTCGCGGTCCGTGTGTATGTGCGAGGAGGGGGGGTGACGACATCAAAACATGGCGTCACGCTGGATCTTCCGAACTATTGCCGTCTCTCTCGCGCCCAACTGACTACCCATAACGCCGTCTCTCTCGCGCTGGGCTGCCCGCTGCTCGGTATATATACTCGCGTTAGTGTGGTAGGCGCTCGCCTGTGTGGGTTTATTGCTGGATAGAGTGCGTATATACCTGCGCTCGTGGCGACGTTGCCGGATCTAACGCTCTTGTGTGTAGGGCTTATTCGAGATATTTTCCCCGTCTCTCTCGCACTCGTTTCTCGGATGGGTATCGTCTGAGCGATAGACGGGTATATATATACGAGTCACACGTGTGTACCGGGCTTTCTGCTGTGTTTGTTTTGTTTTCGAAGGGCTCGGATGACCAGAGCTCGATGAATGATTTTCGAGAGCAGCGATTCATTAACAGTGCTGGAATAACGATTTTGAATTTGGGCGGGGAAGTTATCACGAGGTGCTTTATGAATTTCAGGATTTTCGGGACCGATACCCGTACCAATGCAATTTCGGGTTTATAAGTCGGATTATATACCTGCTCGACAGTCTCGGCGTCGTAAAGTAATAATTGCGGCAATAAATGCTCGACGTATTATCATCAGATTTTCACGCGACTGTACAAGCCGATCGTCGCGTTTATAAATAACAATGCGATAACAAAAGCACGTTCCAATTACAACAACGAATCCTTGAAAACAAAAGAGAATCGCAAAATCTTCTCCGTATTTTGCATAATAATTTGGGCCGGACGCATTTTACAGCGGACTGCGCTCGCACCCTCATTAACATTTTTAACCCCTCTATATGTACAGGCATTCGCGTATCAAGTGCGCGTATAGGTGTAGAATACCTGCAGCTGCACCCCACACCCCACAAGGACAGCTGATCCCGAGAGGTATTAACACAGTACCTTATATACATATGTGCGCGTATGGTGTCAATTTAAAACTTTGCCGCAGCGATATTTAAATGTACCTGTTTCAGTCATTGGGCAGTTCCCAACAGGTTTTTTAAGAGTCGATATCAATATCGATATCGATTCGTTATCGTGTAATTGGTGAAACATTCGATCGAATTATAAAATAAAAAACGCCCAGAAAATCCGCTCAAACTCGTAAACCAAACCGGAGCATCGAATTCTCCCTTTCGTAAGTTCGCGCTAACAGCGCGCTTCGATCTCTCGCTGCGTGGGAGTATCGAAGCTCTCTCTCTCTCTCTCTCTCTCTCTCTCTCTCTCTCTCTCTGCCGAGAAAAAATGTGCGTCGATCTTGGCAACCACGCGCCGAGCGCTAGTCCTTCCCCTGTACGTCTGCCTCCTCTCCTCCCGTCCGCGCACTTACGTACACTCACCTCTCCTGCACATATACCAATATATCCATATAACCGCAATAGCAGTGTGCATACATATACGCAGCAGAGCCGCCCGCTCACGAGTGTAGTAACATCCCACACCGGCGCGCATGCGCCGCTCGAACCGTTGAACTTTAGGACGACTCTCTCTCTCTCTCTCTCTCTTTCTGCCGGGCTGATGCAGCGCGAGAACAAAATCAAAGGCAACGTCACTGGCCGCGCAAGTGCACCGCCTGCGCGCATATACACATGCACAGATGTCCGTGTACGTGACCGCCTGCACGCGACCGCCAGAGAGACGCGCCTCTCTCGCTTTGTGCGGGTATGCGTGTGCATGCATTTTAAAATGAAATGAGAAAAAAAAAACGAACGAACGAATGAGCAGCAAATATATAAAAGAGCGCTGCTCTGCAATATAACCGACCAAACCACGTGCATGCCTCAGCAGCGCATATATACTAGCGTCGTGTGTGTGGTGTCGTTGATTATTTCGGAACTGGTTTTTGCAGCGCTGCTTCTTTTAGCGGTTGACAGCTTTTGTTGCGCTCATGCGAAAATAGATGTTTATGACTTTACTCTCCCGAGAAAAGCAGAGCTCACTGTTGGTTCTCTATTCGAATTCTCTCTTTTGTTCGCAATTGTTGGCGCAGGTTAGTGTAGATAAACGCGAAGATTGTAATAACAATTTACAACAGCATGACTCGGTGGTTGTTAGAAACCTTAAAATTCAACAAAGAATCTTGAACCATGAATTTTTTTTTTTCATTTCGGAGCAGCCTACTGTAATGTAAAATTTCACTCAGCCATACAAGATCTTCGAAAGGTCTAAGTCCCGAAAGACAAAATACGGTTGGATTCTCTCCCCTGTAAAAAGAAACGGGACATAAGTCTCGTAGCGCTTGTCACGTAGGCACGTACACGTGAGATGCGCTGTCCGAGGCGTCTGCAGATCTCTCCCCGTGTCTACCTATTATATCTGTTCTTTTCATCTGAAAATACAACGACGCTTCCTAATCTTGAAAAACCTGCTAATATAGTTTAACGCTAAAATATACAAATTCAAGGCTGAATCAGAGCCTTCTTCGAGAGACTCACAGCATACATCTTCTCACACCCTCGGCCGATGCGAGAGAAATTTTCGAAGAATGCGCTGACGGTTGTGACACCTCATGGAAGCCACGAGAAGCTATACATGTGTATTATAACCGTACGGACTACTCACTACAGATAGGCTCTCTCTCACCGTATAGTCTCACCGAGAGCCGCTATCATCAGTCGTCACGACGGTCCGGCAGAGAGTCGACGTTGACGGCTTTTCTTTTGGTTATTCCGTGCGGTAGTTGCACGGCGACGCGAGAACCGTCCTCATCTTTTCCCGAGGACGATTCGTTTGTACATTGTAAATAAATTGTTTGATACGTCAGAGCGAGAAGAGCCACTAGGATATTTACTTAGATACTTATTTATATACTCGGAGAAACAGGGGCCGGAAAAAACACGATATGACGGAGGAATTCAAGCTGGATCATCGGGCGAAAAAACGCATCAAGGAGGTGAAGAAGAAGGCGAGACCTGGTGAGTGTAAAGTGCACGGAAACATAACCTACGATACCCATGCGTGCGGCAACATAATCCGTATGACGATGATATTAACCTTTCCCGTCCTTATAACCTCGACATTTTTACGCGACGATGATGTACTCGCTATAAGATGTTATCGAGATACGACGCCGCCCGATTGCCTTTTTTTACTCTCTTGTGCTTGCCTACAGGTAGTACGCGATAGGCTGTTTCGTCGTTGTTTTTTGCTTAACGGGATCTAATTTTTGTGGTCGTCGCTTTTTTTTTCGTCTGGTTTTTGCTCGAAAGTATATACGGTTTCCTCGATATCGGACGAACTTTCGAGATGCCCAAGTTCAAAGGAAGCATCTTGTTTTACGTAATCGAAACAATACCGACTAATTTTTTTTAGTCATGTATAGGCGTATTTTTTTTTTCTTCATTGCGAACGCGGTGCACTGTGTACTATGTTATTTGAGAGAGGGAGGAGGAAAAGGATCAGTATCGTGTAATGCAAACTTTTATTTACTTAGCGAGTAACCAAAGAAGATTTGGTGGGGGCAGGAGATTCAGTTATGTCCAAAAAATACGTTTTGGATTTGTAGAAGCTATTCAAATTTAATCTCTTTGTCTGACCTAATCTCCAAGGAGTAATCAACGCATCGGTATAATATTAGCTCTTCGTATCTAATTTTTTGATAGCTATCTTGTTCTGTTATCGTTCTCGGCAAAGCTTGTACAATATTATAACAGTCAATAATTTGTTTACAGAACTTGCTGACAAGGCAGCTTGGTCTCTGCACAACTACAGTAAGAAGTTCCAACAGTTTTGGAACTTCAAAGACAATGTTGATAGAATCGTTGAATCTGAAGTTCCACCTGAAGAATTTATTAGAAAATATGAAAAACCTTATATACCTGTGATAATAAAAGGTGTTCAAAACGACTGGAAGGCCCAGTACAAATGGACAATAGAGGTAAATATATTTCATTTTATTTACATGCTTAATAATTATACGAGACACATATTTACACTGACTTGTCTGTTCACAGAGATTGGCAAAAAAGTATCGGAACCAAAAATTCAAATGCGGAGAAGATAATGAAGGATACAGTGTCAAAATGAAAATGAAATATTACATTCGCTATATGCAAAATAACGAGGATGATTCTCCATTGTATATCTTTGACAGTTCCTTCGGTGAACATCCTCGAAGAAAAAAGTTGTTGGATGATTATACAACTCCAAAGTACTTCCGTGATGACCTCTTCCAGCATGCCGGCGAGCATAGGAGACCTCCATATCGTTGGTTTGTTATGGGACCCGAACGATCTGGTAATTTCACAACTCAAAATATTTACTTAATTTGCCTGAGTCAATTCGCAAACGAGCTTGCTCGATTGTCTGAGATAAATTATCACATTTGTCATTGAGTTTATCAAAGATCAATAAAACTCAAATCGGTAATTTTAAAACAGGTACAGGAATTCACATAGATCCTTTGGGTACTAGTGCCTGGAATGCTCTTATTTCTGGACACAAAAGGTGGTGTCTGTTTCCTACTCATACTCCAAGAGAGCTTTTAAAAGTGACTGGTGCCGAGGGTGGCAAACAGAGAGATGAAGCTATTACTTGGTTCTCTGTTATTTATCCTAGAACAAAACTGCCAACATGGCCACAAGACTGCTTACCTATCGAAATTTTACAAAATCCCGGAGAGACCGTATTTGTGCCTGGTGGCTGGTGGCATGTTGTTCTTAATCTGGACGATACTATTGCAGTCACGCAAAACTTCTGTTCCCGAACAAACTTCCCCGTAGTATGGCATAAGACGGTAATACGAATCTCTAATCTTAATTAAATTATCGAAGATTATATCATAAGAGTTGGTAAAATATAAAATTGGTATTTTAGGTTCGAGGGCGACCAAAACTTTCTCGTAAATGGCTAAAAGTACTGAGAGAAAAAGAGCCTGAATTAGCAGCTCTGGCAGAGACAATCGACGTCAAAGAGGACACTGGCGTGGCAAGCGATTCTTCGAGCGATTCCTCTAGCAGCTCTTCGAGCAGCGGTAGCAGCAGCCAGTCGGAAGATAGCGAAGACGACAGTGGTCAGGAGTCACTCAGCGCTCACAAAAAGAAAAAGAGGTAAAAATAATAAAAATTGTTCTTTAATTAAAAATTTAGAGAACTTTACAAAATTAAAAAAAGTACAACTTAGTTTTATTCAATTTAGTTTCTTTATTTCACTGTGTAATTTATATAAAGTTAATTGGGGTTCCTTTTTTTTAACACTTTCAGAAGAAAACTGAACAATGGTCAACCCTGACGATGTGACATTTTTGGGACCTGCAGAGACCTCAGACTGTACAGTATTAATCAACAATTATTGTTTGTACTAAGATTAAACATTACAATTATTACCACCTTTACGTTCATAATAAAATAAATGCTAGATAATGCCAAATTTGTTCAGTTATTTAAATACACTCTAAATATATCTCATTTAGGCGCCTTTGGAATAGTGCACCGCAATTCTAGCACAGGCATTTTCGGTGGATTAAAAAAAGCGTATCAAAAACAAACTCTCTTATTTTGTTCATGACTCACTGGTAACATTATAACACTTTAAAAGTCTATAAAATATCACGTGAAAGGATCGCAGCTACTTTTACACCACAATAGAATCTCATTTAAAATTTCATTGAAAGTCCTACTTAAAATTAAATCGGCATAGCCTAGTTACACGCGGTATAAAAAGTTCATCATAATATATTTTCATAAGTACTCAAAGCGAACGGTACTTTTTTTTAACAAATGTGGGAATATACCTGTCGGCCACGAATCTTACATAATGCACCTAATTTAATTTTGTTCTCGCCGAGTTTTGTTCGTTAGTTCTAATTAAACACTCTTCGCTAGATCCCTACCGCAGATTGGTAAAAACGAGGTAAATAAATAAGCGACAAATATCACTAAATAAATAAAATACTTTGTGTGCTAGCATTTTAGCGAGTTGCTCCTTTGGAAAGTCCTGTTGTCTCTCTTGTTGTAGTTCCACAGCCTCACTGTGCCATCACTTCATGGAGAGTAGATGGTAGCCATGCAATGCACGAAATAAATGAATAATCATACGAAAGCAAAGTAATATAACAAAAAATCATAATACATTTGAGCATGTATATAATATAAAGATTAAGAGCTTTGAAAATTGTATTAGTCATGCAAAATCTTTTGTTAGAAGAGACAGAGATTCTTACAGAACTTTTTTTAGCCAATCGCAGCTAAAAATTCGCGAAGTAATGAAAGAGATGACGATGACTTCTATAAGAACTAACAAGCATGTGCACAATATTATACATGTACCTGCTAGAATAATACTAGAAAACTAAGGAAAAAGTACTAGTGAAACTCATTGTTACAGCCAGGTGATGGTGATGATGAAACAGATGATTAAAGTGGTGAACTTGTGTTACACACTTATAACAAAAATATTTTTTAGTTATGCAAAAAGTACATCCCTGAACAATTTTTTTTTTTTAATCTAATTAAGCCTAGATACACTCTTTAATCAAGAGAACAATTTTTCTAAAGAATTGTAGTTATAATTTTATTTGTACTTTTTCGCTCGCAAAAATCTAGCCGAAAAAGGGTTAAATTGCTGTCACAATTTTTTATTATAATATACTTTGCTTCTGAAGTACGTATTGCTAGCGGAAAAATCGATCCTTTTTTGGGCACTAAAGGAAGATTCAGAAAGATTGACTAGAGCAAACTGGACAGCAGTAGATCACCCAAATACCTTAGACTACTTAGTAAAATAGATAAACACTGAACACAGACAACCAAACAGAAACCAACCAAGAGATAGAGATCAAGCGGATCAAGTTATAAAGAAACTGTGGACGTGGACATGGTCAAAGAAGAATCAGGTATGCGCCACAGCTTCACTTCCCCAGAGCTGCAACCAACGATCCAAGCTTTTATTATAAAAGTCCTATTAATTGACTTTAAGGGGATGTGAAACTTACCGAAAGTCTATTTTACCGAGTCTAAAACATCTAGTCACTATAACTATGTTACAATTTTCAAAATTGACTCTTATCAAAACTAAATTAAAATGCAGTGTAAAAACTTGTTGACATTGTGTTTTGTGTTGAATGAGTATACATAATTTCCAACGTAAAATAAACGGTTAATTTCCACATCAATTCGGTAAAGTAGCCACCTCTTTCCCATCCCCTTGAGAGAGAAAGTGTAAAGTGTGTGTTAAAACGTTCGGCCAAACCCGAAACCTGAGTTAATAATAAAAAAAAAAAAAAAAGAGAGAAAAAAAGGAGAAAAGAGTCCCAAGTACCTCTGTTCGGGTGCAGCCTAGTTTAAAAAGTAAACTACTTTACTTGAAAAATAAAAAGTCCGGATGGCGAAGGATACTCACTTGCTCGCGGTGAAGATGTGCTGCTGATTGGTGACAGTCGCGTTGATGGCCGAGGTGTGGGCGCGCACCTCGCCGAGAAGCGAGCACTCGCCCGCGTGGTCGCCGAAATTCGGAACGGTCCACGCCCTGAGGATGCCACCACGACAACCCGATATCATTACAGATCCGCTATTAATAAGGCACAATCCAAGGATCCAATCTTTGTGGGCGTTGTTCAGAGACTGGACCAGTTCCATCCTGCTCAAGTCCCAGCGTTTGATGCACATATCTCTCGAACCTGTTGGGGCAACGAATTCTCGCTTAGAATCGGTTCGTAAACGTGGGCTTGGCATTTTTGAGAGACGAATATATAATTCTACCAGAAAACAGTGTGTTGCCATAAGTAGCCAAGCACTGCACACCGTCGTAGTGAGGCGGCGACAAGCTCAGCGACTGTCCGGACATGTTCGGCTCGACGAGTGAGATAAGATGATCCTTGCTCCCGGTGATGACCCTACCATCGTCCGAGACGCTGAGGCACATGACGGCGGCCGCGTGAGGCGTGCTGAGTTTGCCCACGTAGGCCAGCTTTCTCAGGTCCCAGATGCGCACCTTGTCGCTCGAGGCCGTGTAGAGCTCGCGGTCGTCCAGACCCAAAGCTAAGTCATTGATCGTCGTCTCACCGACGGGCATCTGAAGCGTCCGCGAAGGCGTCGAAAGATTTAACGGGCCGCTTTGAGCCTGGCCCGATGAAAACAGCGTCTTTATGCAGCTGTTACCTGCTCGCAGATCCCAAACCTTGACGTAGGCGGCGGAAACGCTGAAGAGCAAACGGTGCACCGACGAGTACTTGACCACGACCACGTTGTTCGGGTGACCGCTGAGGGTCATGCTCTCGATGCCCGTTCCCAAGTCCCAAACCTTGACAGTTCGATCTGAAAACGTAAGGATATCGGTTGTAGAAAGTTGAGGCGTTCGTTTTATTGTAGGAAGTTGAGATTATTTATGAAGGTAATACTTGCCTTTGGAGCCACTGAAGAGTAAATCATTGGTTGCGCAAATCGACAGGACGGCTTTACTGTGACCTTCGGCTACGTGAGTGCAGTGCAATATCGCCCTGGGAACAGTCTGAAAAGATAATATTTATGAGTATTGGCGCGCTCGAGCATAATTTAGCGCGCTGACACGACGAACCGTAGACCATGAATCATTTTCACGCTGTCGCGCGGTTCTTCGTTTTTGCATAATATTTTCAGTTATCGCGTACAGGAAGTGTGTCAATGAAACGCATTTTACCAAGCTTGAGCAACAGGTATATACACAGCATGATGAACTTATATAACGTAATTAAAATAAGTGGACTCACTTTTCCTTGGTAGTTGGAAATGACTCCTTTGGTCGGTTGATGCTCGACGTGAAGCGTCTGCCTGCTCGCGGTCAACCTCGAGAAGACGTTCTCTTCTCTACTGTTGAACCTTCTGTAGGTAGTGGGTGAGCCCGGCGGCGACGATATGTCCATGTGGGCTACCTGCTCCCTGGTTAGGCCGTCAGTTTGTTAGTTTAGCAATAAGTTAGTTCAGCCAAACGTGGTTGATATATATAACATATATATATATATATATATATATATATATATATATATATATATGTTTTTTTTCATACTCTCAGCCCATAAAAGACCCATGCTTTGAAAAATGTTGTCACTGTATACTACGCATGCATATAGTTTATTTTGCTACTTTTAATGTGCGATGAGATGATTATTAACGATGGGAGCTCCGCTTGTGGGCGGAAATGTCGAAAATGAAAGATTAGAAAAGATTGTGCGACAGATAGCTGATGTTATGAGTACATTTTTGGTTACTCTTAATTTCATTGCGCTGTTTTATTCGAAAATTTAGTATATTCGTTACTTTTATGCCACAAACGTGAACTTTTTATTATTATGCGCTGAACACACAGGATTTTGGTATTACAAATCGGTACGTACGTAAAACGCATAATTTATGTTATATTTATTTGATACCTTTGAAGCTGTACATATATGTATAACTTTTGTTATATACAATTTTATAATACACTCACTTCGTTTTAAGCCTACGAATCAGTTCTCGGTCATTTTTTATAAACGACTTGGATACGCAAGAATATGTACACACCTCTATTTTTTTTTTTTTTGCTTGATATCAATGTATCATTATATTTTTATGAAATATATATTAAGCCCATGGCGTAAAATCATTATATGGCAACAATTAATAAATGAATAAACTCACAATCGTTAATATTATTATATGATAGATTAAAAGCCATATCTTTTAAAGACGTTTGGTCCCTAATGAAGTAAACATTTAAAAGAACAAACTTACATGTCCCTTAAATAAAAATTAAGTCAAATGCTCCTTGAACATAAAAGATTAAGGTAAAGTTTCTCATTAATAGTTGATAATGCAATCCAACTGTGCTAGTATTTTGAAAAAGAAACATAAAAACGGGTGTGCAATATAGACCGCATATGTGCGTTGAATTTTGACAATTTAGCTCCTAGCTGCTCATTTCTCACTCGTCAACCAATTCGACTCGAAAGGCACATATATTTTCATCATCGTCAATCATGTCATCTTGCGTTTCGCACATTATACAAAAATACATCATGATCATCGTCTACCACTAGAAAAGAGGGATAGAAGAATATCAACGAGAGTGATAATAGAGTAGTGCACTGTGCAGAATGTCAAGACATAGGTATAACAGGAGAATAAAAGTGAAAGCCAGCTGGAGCATTGTCACTCACATGGAACCGCCACCTGCATGTAGAGCTCTGCGCAGGGGCCGAGGAGACGTGCTGTCGCGACGGCTTAGAGTCGGCGAGCCAATCAACCCACTTCCATACTGATTCCTCGCTAGTACCAACCCCCTAAGAGCATGCACAATTTTACCTTATCAGTATACCGTTATCATCCTTAATAGCATCAAAGATTACTACTTGTTATCGACTGTTCCGCCCGACCAAACTCTGTCAAATCAATGTCAAAATCTATCTGGAAAGAAACGAACACTGTGGCAAAAAACACAAATCGTGTGGAAATTCACAATCTGCAGCTCTCATTGCGCTTGCCGAAAACGGAAGGATGCGACGAAGCAAATGAAATTGAAAATTTAAAGCCTCGCAAACAGATTTGAACATAGATTTGCAAAGCTTCGTCGAGCCAGCCTTACTATGATAATAATCAAAAGAATAACAAACTTTAAACTCCCTGGTGCGCTGGGAACCCTCGTGAGCGGGTGATTGTGATTTTGATGCTGGTTCTGATTTTGATCCTCGTTCTTTTGATTCTCCGTACTTGCCGAGATCCCGTACAGCAGTTCCTGAGGTTGAGTGGTTCGTCGACGAACCTTGATACTTCGGGGCTTGTCGTCTCCTCCTATGCTCTGTGTGAGACTTTCGCTACTGCAGACAATGCATTAGAAACGCGTTCATTCGTAAATACAAGATTCAGTCTTTTTTATACTCACTTGTCAGGTGACGAACTGCGAGAACTCGGCGGACTGTAGGCCACGGTATTGGTGTTGTTGCTGTTGTTGCTGTTGGTGAGCGAGAGCAGGTCGCGATCGCGCAGCACGTGCTCAAGCAGCTGATGCTGGACGTCGCTCTCCTGCGCGACTTGATTCAGTCTCGTCGCCATGTCGCGTGCCTCGACTTGCTTCTGCGCGGCAATGTAGCTCTGCTCGATGGTGAAGGCCAGCATTCGTTGCATCAGATATTGCGCCTCGTCGACCGTCCTTATCGTGCTGAGGAGGGCTTCGACGCCGGGGTCTTCGTCCACCTCGCCGTCCCCGTCGCCCATTACTACCATCGCTCTTTGGCACTCCGATATACTGTCCTAGATGGGGAAAAGCAAGACGACGATGTAGGCGTTTGGCCACAAATTGGGTCGTAAATCGATACCGCGTTCGCGTTTCATGATGTCTGTACGAATAGCAGATAATAGACGCTTACTTGTAAGTAATTGATTTTGCTCGTGACGTTGTCGATCTCTTCGTCAAGATCCGTCGTATCCTCCTTGGTGGACGCGACAACGAGCTTGTGCTTCTTCAGTCTCTCGAGTTCCCTGCCGAGTTCCTCTCGCTCCTGCAGCAGCCTCTCCATCTCTTTCTCCGTCTCGGCTGCAGCCTGCTTTGCCAGTGCCTGCTTCGTAATGGTCCTCTCGAACGTTTGCCAGCGGCTCTTCAGAGCCTTGGGATTAAGAACCTTGGCCGGTGCCGTTCTACCCGCGACCTTTTGACTCAGTCCTCGGTCCCTCTTTCTCAGCGCAGTGACTTCTTCCTGCTTTCTCCTGAGGACTACCTCCTTCATGCGCTTGTCCGCTTCGAGAGTCCTAATCATGTTTGCGTTTTTCCGGCTCTCTTTACGCAGTTGAGCGATCTCTCGGTTACGTTTGAGCTCGTTCTCCTTGTGGCGCTGCGCCTCCTCGCGCATCTTGTTCAGAAGCTTAACTTTGGCGCGCTTCATCTCGGCCAGCTCGTTGCGCAGGCCTCGCAGCCGATTCTCGTTCTGCGTCTGACTCTTGAGAAGCCTCGCGTGTTCTTTCTTAGCGGACTGCAGTATCTTGACTTCCTTTTGCATGGCCGAGAGCTTCTTTTCGTACTCGTCGCGCAGTTTCTTCACCTTCTCTGTAGGGGCAGAGGGTTGGTTCTGGAGGGAGGACAGAACCTTGTCTCTCTCGTCCTGCGTGTCTCGAATGCGAAGTTGGAGTTGGGCGAGTTTGTCCTCGTAGTGCTGCTTCATGGTCTGCAGTCGCCTCTGGGATTGCTCGAGTTCCTGGATAAGTCGCTGCTTGACGTCGATGTTGGACGTGAGATTTTCGAGCTCGCGACCCATGGCTTCCTCCTCCTCGTCTTCTTCTATAAATACAACAATTATCTCGTGAGTCCTGCTCGTTCATTTCCAAGTGGATAAATAATAACGATAATACGCTACCTTTGCGGTCGGAATCATCGTCCGATTCGTCTTCGCTCATGGACTCCTGGCCGTTTTCCGTATCGTCCATGTCGCCGTCGTCCCCATCTCTGCTGCTCATATTTGAATTTTGCGCTTGTTGATTTTTAAGGCTGGCTAGGAGAGCTTTTTCCCTCTGCAACTCTTTTTTGGCATCCAGCAGTATAGAAGAAGAGTCATTGTGAATGACGTGCGACATGTCGCCGTAAGGATTGCTCGCAGCGCTCATCTGCAGAAAAACAGTTTCGATTAATAAATCACGTCTGAAACGATCTACGAACCGTATAAAATATTATATTCAGTGAAACAAAATTGATCTTGAGTGATGAAATATAATCGTTCTATCGTACAAGACAACTAGCTACTATCTATAAATCTAGGTAATAAGCATATGCAATTAGGTTGAAATATATGTGACATATGTGATCGTGAATAAAGTGATTCTGAAAATAATGAGACGCAGTAAATATTTACGTACTACTCAGCCGTGTAAACGTCGAACAAAGAGACAAAAGTATAATATTTATGTACAGTAGGTATAAAATCATATTTAGGGCCCATCTATGATACTCAGTCATCTACAAGAACATACTTTGCATTACAATATCTACGAGTGCTTTGCGCGTACTCGCACGTAACTCATACCTGCAGACTATCGTCTAGATGACTGTCTATTCCAAACGATTGCTATAGACAATAACACAATTCGTTTTTCAATCGAAAGCCCCTTTCACAACGTAACTCAGATTTAAAAATGCTGCTGCACACTCACATGCATCTGACGCTTTTTGAGCTGCTGATAGAGCGCCTCGGCTTCGAGCAGTCGTGCCCTGAGCTCCTCGATCTCCTGGAGGTAGCCCTGCACCAGTCCGGTGACGTCTCCCCCAGAGGCAGCCGCTCCCGAGGACATCCACTGGCCAGCGGCCTTCTCGGCTAGCAGCAACGAGTTCTTCGCTGTTAGGGCATCTACCGTTTCCGAGAGAGCCTTGACTCTAGTTCGCAGACTCTGCAACTCGCTGTTCAGCATTTGGTTCTCGTGCCAGGCGTCGTTCATGCCGTCTTCGCCGACCACGCGTTTGCCTGAAAAAAAAAATGAAAATTGATATTACCGTAAAGGTCCAGCTATTCGAAATTGCCGCGTACCTATAGTTTAGACATGAAAGATATCAAAACCTAGTAACATGAGCAATAATGGCCATCTAGCGTCAGTCCGCGAATGCAGAAGAGGTATACATTGTTGAGCGTCAGCTGTCAACAGAAAGTGTTTACGACACGATTCCGCAAATCGTCTAGAAAATACGAATCGAGCATCTGGAACGACAAAGTTCCTAAACCCTTCACAGCACAGTTAGCTTGAAAAAGGAGGTGAGAGGCCAACGGACTCACAACGTTTCGTCGAAGGGTAAAGTGAGGCTCCTCTTTCACAATTTTATGAAGAAGGTGGTCATGACCGATCCGAGCAACGGTCTGCTCGTCCACGACCAGGTGGTTCTGAAGCGCAAACTGTACTTCGACGGCAAAATCGTCGAGGTTTTCATCCTGGACTCGGGAGCCAAGAAGGAGGACGTCAAGCCGGACCGTCGGCTCAAGATACTCGAGAACGCCAGGCGACAGGTTCGAACCGGAAGGTTTGAAGATTATGTGCAAGGAACTGTGCATCGAGAACGTGGGAGAAATGTTGGCGTTTGCGGATAAACACAAGACCGAGATGCTCGCGAAGAGAGCCATGGAGTTTTTTACTATGAACGCTAAGCGCCTCGTGGAGACTGACAATTTTAAGAGCGCGATGCAGTCTTGTCACTTTTGGATTACGGCGGTGGTAAATACTTATTTTGTTTTTTTATCGTAAGTGGCTTCTATCTGTGACTAAGTGACGAGATCTGTAATTGTAGTGTTTATTTATTTACGTCAAATGTTATATTTTCGCGAAGTTATGCACGCGAAATTTCTTTATTTGCATTTATGTTTCATGTCAATATTCATACGATTCGCATACGATTTGTGAAGTACGAAAATTCGTTATTCATATTCATGTTTCATGTCAATATGCAGCATACGACGCAGGTAGTTTGCGACGGACGCGGAAAGTCGATATAAGCGATATAGGTTCTTTTTATTTAAACAAAAGTTTAAACCACCATTGAATTCCGAAGAAAATTAAATTTCAAACGTATCCAGTTTGAACGATACTTCAAATGTCGAAAATTCTTTCACACTCACCCTGTCGATACTCGAGCAGTTCCATCTGCAACTGCTGTATCTCTCTGCGCAGCGAGGCAATGGTCCTCGAGCTCTTGTCCTGATTGATGGTGACCTTGTTCTTGATGTTCCTCGCCCTGTTGGCATACTTGAGCGTGCTGAGGGTCTCCATGAAATCGCGATCGCTCGGCGAGACGCAAGCGATCATGCATGTCTGGCTGTTGCCACCGAGCGAGTCCTGCAGCAGCCTCGTAAGCTTCGAGTCCCGGTAGGGAACGTGCAAGGCTTTCTTCGTCTTGTCGCCCAGCGCCGAGATAACGTTACCCAGTGCCAGCTGCGAGCGACGCAGAGCCAAAAAAGTCGAGGGTTATAAAATGCGTCAAAATTTAATTCATAATGTATGAGTACGTATACCGCACGAGAACAATAATAACGTAATTTATGTGTACGAATTTACGATTCGGAGCTCATTTCGTTTGTTTCTTTTGGGCGCACGGCTCGAGCCAAGCATACCAAAGCATTTCCTCTATGAATTTTTCATCGCAGTGGCGTGTTGATCCTTTAAATGCAAATGGCATATCGCCGAAGATTATTGTTATCTCGTCGCTTATGATTTTATAATTGGGATTCCGAGCGAAGCGCGCTTCTGAATTTTGAAATAGCTCATAAATAAATTTATTCAAATTCTCTTTGCAGAACTGACCAGGCCGCAGTTGATGGAGATGCCCTCCTTGGCCCTGTCCCCAGTGGCGCCAGTCCTCTTGAGTCTTTCGGACCCGGCGAGATCGACGAAATGAAACTTGGCCGTGAGCGTCTCAAACTCGCTGGCGGTCTCCATGGCGCTGGACGTATCCACGTCGGCGTCGGGATCCTCGACTTTGATGCATCGCTGCTGCTTGACGTAGAGCGTAAAGATGGCGTGCGACCGCGACGATTGGGTGTTCATCTGGGTGGAGCCAGTGGTACGCGATAAAGCGCCAAGGCGAAGGTACTCGAGAGCATCCTGGGGACTGGTGACGACGCGAGACTCGACGCCGGCCAGGTGGATGTTGCCCGCCGTGTCCTCGTGGATTCGGGCACCGCCTCTCGGTCCACCAGGCTCCAACAAGTCTTTTAGGTCTTCGTTGTAGAGTTCCAGGAACTGGGCGGTCACCTACACGAGGAAATGAAAACGTGAGTATACTCGTTGCGTTGATTGATTTACGCGCAGTAGTAGTTGTATCAATTTTCTTGGAAATTTATTGATTTTTCATTCCGCAGTGATCAATAGGTTCATTAGCATTAGCCTCCGCTGAGAGAGTCGATAAGAGTCGATGAAAAACATGTTGTCTGCAGGGACGGTTGAGACGTAAACAATTAAACGACGAAAAAAAAAAAGTCGCTGCTTCGAGACGGATGGATTTGACGATAATTTTTTACGCGCGCACCTCTCTCGATAGAGCGATGGTTTGCATTAATTTGAATAACAGCCCGATTATTAACAATGCCGATAATGCAAACCAGCTCTTATTCAAATCGAAATCCTCGTTACAGAATGAGAACGCTGTAATTTTTAGATAACGAGAGAGAGAGAGAGAGAGAGAGACAATACCATGGTACAAAGGCTCCTTTCCTTTGAAAAATAAAACACGACGCCTCTCGGAATCACGATATCACAGAGAGCCGAGACGTGTAATTTCCCGAGTTTTTTTTTTCCCGCGGATGCTCGCATCATCGCTGCAGCGCTCGAGGCATGTGTACGTGCGTAGAGAACCTTGGACCATGACGTAGAGAGCTGCACATTCCCACGAGTAGTCGGTCTCGCTAAATCGTAGACGCGTATCGCGTATCGTCCGCACCTCCGACTGTCCTGCATCTACATCTCGAGCGATTCGGTTACTCGCGATCTAGTTTCCCTCCGGCCGTTGCACTTCGCTTAAAACGACTGCGATAATTATCCTCATATCGAGATTCGACTTTCCCAAGAGTCTGATATGAACAATAAAGCGCAGAGGTCTATTTTTATATAGCTGATATTTCCACGGCATTCCGTCGAGCTGCCGATAGTAATTTATCTCGCCGCGTGGGCGTGATTTTCCTTCGCGATTCTACTTCTAATTCATCATGCGGTTTTCGCGTTGCTGAATCGCGCATACCTATATATATATATACGAGAGAGAGCTGGAGAGAAAAAAACCACGCACGTTCGGAACTCGTCAAACCAGTCGGAATTTGAATTCGAGTACAAGAGCGAGTTTACATTAACTTCGGCAAATTGACTCATTATTCAAATTAATGTACGATCGTTATGCTATATAATGCTTCCTACACGTCGAGGGATACAATGAAGCTTCTTCTCGATGCACTAAACGATTATACAATACATAAAGAACCAACCTTAAACTCCGGAGGCATCTGGGCTCGTTCCCTAGCCCTGGCCTGTTTCTCGGCGATGCCGTCGAACAGATGCTTGATAGCCCTGGGTATGATGCCGACAACCTCCTCGTCGATCTCCACGTCGAATCCGGTACCCATGGTGTAGGTCTTGCCGGAACCGGTCTGACCGTAGGCCAAGACAGTCGCGTTGTAGCCGTCGAGGGCGCCGTCGACCAGCCTCGCGACGCAAGTCTCGTAGATCGAGCTCTGATCCGAGTTCGTGTCGAAGACGTAGTCGTAGGTGAAGGCCTTGTCCGGGCCCAGGAATACCTGGGGCTCGCCCGGAGGCACCTGCGTGCAGATGCGGCACATGTCGATCACCTCGCGCGCTACTTGCGGTCGGATCCTGTTTTTTAAGAGAGAAATTTGTCGTTTTAGTCATTTTTTTTTTTGTTGTATTGAAAGTGAGATCGTTTATTGCGTCTGAAGAGAGAGAGAGAGAGAGAGAAAGCTGTGGGCGGGAAACCTTGACTAGGATACGATTTCCAGGTTTGAGATACATATAGTATGTGTCTTATATCAGCTGACTCTCGAGAGTGATTTACGCGCTCGAGACAATGCGGCGACATTTAGGCCAGTTTTACGCTTTTGGTATATATTGCGCGCGATAAAACAACGGAGTTGCATAATTTATACGGCGCGGGGTCGGCTCGTGTTAAATTTATACTAAGGATTTCTCCGCGATCGTTATTATATTACGCGAGCGAGTTACATACATTTTTTACTATGTATTGCTTCGCGTGGCGTAATTGAAATATCCGTTTCTAAAAAAAGTATCTTATCGCACAGGCTAGTATAGAGCATCAACAAAATGGAATTACAAGTAGCCTTTCCAACAATCACCATCTCGCATATACGCGCTTACTCGAAAACGCCTAATTGACAAGCCAACTCATTAGCATACAGGCATTGCATAAGCTCATCGCCTATACTAACTCTCTTATACTGCACCCACGCAAACGTCGTAAAAAAAAAAAAAAAAAAAAAAATAGTCAACAGCGACGACGAATTCCTCTCTGCATAAATCGAGCAATATAAAGAGGCCCACGTATAGGTGCACCGGTATCGAGAGCTAAAAACAGTAGCCTGTCCTCCGAGACCGGTTCACCGATACTCGTAACAGGTAACAACTCGCTCGCATATAGCCGCGCTTCAGCGCATAAAACACGATCTGCCCGACCGCACGCATAATCGCAATAATTAGCGCGTCGTTTCCTGGCCGCAGCGCGAGAACGTATGAAATCATGAATGGCGAGTTTTATATCAATGAGCAAGCCCGAGCTAAGGAAAACGTAAATACGCATACACGCGGTGAGAGACATCGAGAGGTGTGTGCGCTCGTATGTATGCGTATGTGCGTGGGAGTGTCGTGCTCATGTGGGCTGCGCTCTCGAGAGGTAGAGCGCGACGACGACGACGACGACGAGAATGTGTGTGTGTGACGCGAGCAGACGAGCTGCAAAAATGTTTTTTTGCTGAAACGCGCCGGTGAGATGTGAAAAAGCCTCTGTGATGCTGATATTACGACGATGACGAGTGAGAGAACGATCTTGGGACGAACGGTTGATTGATTCGTCGTTGCCGAGGTCGATCTCTCGCGCGTGTGTCTGTACATAATGGTTCGGCGCTATTGATTGTTCGTTCTCTCATACTCGACTTTTTATCTCCTACGGCTCGTCGTTGGGCCGATTAAGAAAACGATTTATCGAGCGGCTCGATAATAATAATTGTAGACTATACAGCTTCGTTATTGTTTGCTCGGCTGGTTCGTTAAGGAACCTTTCAAATATTAACTCGTATATGGATGCCCGCAGCTCGATTAAAGCGGTAAAGCGCGCGCGCGCGCGTTCTCGTGAATTTTATATGTAAAAATCGTAATTAGATCGTGGAAATTAGCTCGTTTCACCTTTTTCGGCTATACCAAGCCGAGTTAACGGGCAGAAATGCGAGCGTATACGTTTATGTAAAGGGAAGTGCGCGATGGAGGTGGGCTGGAATGCCATTGAGAAATATGCCGTTACGGTAACGCGAAAATTGCACGGTAGACTGATTCGCGAGATAACGCGCTAATTTAAGCGATATTATACTGAATCGCTAAATATCAATATTTCCTGTTGACTCACGCATGGATTCAGAGCCGCATTTCGCAAGAACAATAATAATAATCGTCGAATATATAACATACTTAGCGTATACGAAATTTTTTTATTGCATCGACATTATGTATCAGCGGTGCTAATCGGGAGCAAAATTTCCGCGAAGGCGAATG
The DNA here is from genome assembly GCA_024372645.1 of Trichomalopsis sarcophagae. Taxonomy (NCBI): domain Eukaryota; kingdom Metazoa; phylum Arthropoda; class Insecta; order Hymenoptera; family Pteromalidae; genus Trichomalopsis; species Trichomalopsis sarcophagae. Next base: position 4,007,756 of record QLSS01000001.1, read on the forward strand.
GCAATTAGCAGAGCGCTTTCTTAAGGAACAGTCAATTTAGCGCTTTGTAACCCGCGCGAACGAAGTCGGCAAGAAGTGTATACACAGTAAACAGCAGAAGTTCGTAAAAGCTGCGGAGATCGATACTTCCGCTTTTAAATTATGAAGGATGATCGCTTTAAAAACAGTCGCCAAGCGACACTATACACTCAACCGAAGAAATTTCTCATCGATCCCTTCAACTCCGGTGTCTCTCGTCGCTCCTTTTTTAGACTCGTCCAAAGAGCCGATTTCCGAGAAAACCGATGCGAATTTCACTCGAAATTTCCGCAGCTTTCGAAAAACAATAATAATCGGCTCGGCATCTGGCCTTTTAAAACAAAAACGGTATACGGCTGAAAAGAAAAGGGGGGACCGAGTCTTCTGGAATTTCGAAAGGACAAGTGCGAGAGCAGCAGCAGCAGCAGCAGCAGCAGTCCATTCATCGGGACACGACCCACGCTTATGTATATATACCTGCGCCGCGACGAACCAGCGGTTTAAAAGCAGACATTACGTGCGACCAATGCAAATAAACGCTGCGCCTTAAGACAAAAGCGAGGAGGACGTACGAGCAGCGTCTGCGATGTACTGGAGAACGTTCGGAAGAACGTTAGACGAACGAGCTGTTTTATAACGCTGTAATGCCGATTATCCTCAGAGGGAATATCGGTGTTTTGACAGGTTTGTTTTTATTTTTCGCGAAAGAGAGCCTCGCTTTGATTTAGACGCTGTCGTCGGCGTATTATTTACCATATCATTACGGTATTACAAGTTAATCGATGCCGATTTTAATTTACGACTCGTGTAAACGCAAGCGTAGCATTTAAAATCCAAGTTCAAGTTCGGACGGTAAATTCCATCCCGCACTTTTGTAATCGCATTCATAAAAGTGATCCGCTTCCGGCGCTACGGAGAAAGAGAGACAAGTGGATTACGCGATCGATCTCTCTCGTCAGCGCGACCTTCGCCCAAATTTCGTCCGTTATCGATCGAGCTCTCTTTTTTCACTCGAAAAATTAACCAACTCATCTTCACGCTCTCACTCGTGTCAGCTCAGTTCCAGGGAGAGAAACCTATCGCGTTCGTGACCTAGACGTAGAGAGAGAGAGAGAGGAGAGCCATATGCCCGCGTGCGCGGGGTCGTAAAACTTTCTAAACCTCGACGGGTCCTTCGGCCAATTACGTTGTTCCGCGGAAAAGGCCCGCACGTCCTATGTCTTCATAAATCCCTCCCGCGACCTTAAACTTGCGTAACCCGATTTCTCATGGGACATTTTTACCAAAGCTACTTTTTCTAAAATTCACACTTGTATACACCCGCGTATGTGTCGAACTCGTCAGCGTCGTCCCGATAATTGGAAAATCATCTCGTCGACGCATCTCAGCGAAGCGAAGAGAAAATCCATTATTCGTCCTTCGCTCTAAGATTTACGCTAAACGCGAGCGCAGAGAGCGAACGACAGCTCGGCGAGGCCGCTAATTAAAGGGCCAGCAGCAGCGGTAAGGAAAAAAGCCGCTATACTCGCAATCGATAACTTTCCACGTTTATACACATTGCGAAACTGGCATCGCGCAGCGAACCGCTACCGCAGGCATTCCTCGCTGTGCGCTGCCGTATCCGCCGCTCGTATTAATGCCTGTATTAAAACGGGCGAGTGCTCCTGTGCGTTATAAACCTATATATATATATATATATATATATAATACACGCAACGTCCTCCCACGCGCGAGCGATATAGCGAGAAAGCCATGGGTGCGATGCAGCGCGAGTTTGATGTGTTTTTGTTACTACTGGAGATTCGCGCTCCGCTCTTATCTCGCTAATGGAAAAGAAATGAACGTTCGAACGATGAATGGGCTGTCAAAGTCGACTCCGAATGTATAAACCGGAGAAAAGAGTATTCGATTTGAATGGGAGAGACTCTGATGCGCAAAGAGCTGCTTTGGTATATGCTGTGAATCACTGCAGCATCCGAAAGGGTAACTCTAACTCGCATACACAGCCATAAATCTCGCGCGCGAGCGCGTGCGTAACCTTGAAAAAAAGAAACGAAAAGTTTCAGAGCGATCGAGCTCGTTATCCGAACGAGGGCTTTGCTCGCGCGGACAACGAACGCGTATCAGCTCTCGAGTCTCTTCAGACGCGACGATCTAAAATAGCACCATCAGCGATGTATACACATAAGAGCGCTTATATAGATGTATACTCACCGCACTGCGACGCGCACGCTGGAATCGTCGGCCATCGCTATCCTTCTTTATAATACGCTCTCCGTGCACAAACACATACGCACGCACACACACACACACACGGACACGCAGTAGTCGGACTTTTTTCGGGCCACTGCCGCGCGTTCGATGCGAGTAGTCACAGTCAGACTCTTTCAACGGCTATAACTTCTGCTCTTGGAGAAGCTTGGCCAAACGCCGTCTTCGCATCTCGCCGATGTAGCTTCGCGACGATGTTAAACTCGCGCCTGCAGCTGCTGCTCGATCGCGCACACGACTGATCTGACTCTTTACTACAGGGCACTGCTGCTGTGCGCGATGCTCTCGTGGTGGTAATAGTCGGCGTACGACTCCCCCTCTCGCGAGCGTTGCGTTGTTGAGCCACGGAGAGCCCCGTATATGGCAGACATCTTTCGGGCCTTTTTTCTCTCTCTCTCTCTCTCTCTCTCTCTCTCGCTCGCTCTGCTGTGCAGCCGCGAGACTGCGTGTGTGTATTACACTGGCGGTGACTATAGGCTGCGGGGGGGGGAGGGAGAAATATAAGCAGCAGACAGCCGGGCCGAGCTGGAGATGGATTGTAGGACTAGTCGCGACATCTCGCGTGCGCGAGAGACCGGAGCTGAGCTTTTGTTTTCCATGCCAGGGCTCTTGCGTTATATATGTGAGCGCGGCTTTACGGATCGATACTTTTTGGAGCTCTGCCAAGTTTAACGCTGCGGCATCTCTTTTTTGCCTCCTGAAATTTCGATGCTTCTTTTTTTTTATTTTCTCGCTTATGCGCACTTTCAATGGAAGGGAACTACTGCAATGCTGACTGGTTTTACTATTGGACGAAATGAGAATATAATATATGATGTAAATTAATAATACAGTGTTTTAATTTGCCTTAAAGATGTAATTAACAAATTTATTTACTAGTCACAAATCGCGAATTTTGTAAGAAATAGTGTTTCTTGAATAAATCTTACAACGTTTGAAGAAAATACAATACTCGGGATGGAAATTGTTTTGCCTTTTTTTTTTTTTTTTTCTTTACAAATACAAATGCATCATGTTGAAGTTGATCAGATCCATGGTTTGACGCAGTTTCTCGTCCTGCTGCATGTTGTCAAACCATCTTGACAAATGCACGTGTTCTGCTTTCTCTTGGGGAGTCAGTCTTTGCTGCAATGACAGAATTCAAAGAAAGGAGCATGAGCCATTGCCTTTGATTCATGAGATAAAACTTTTTATTTTACCATTATTCCATGCACGGCGTAATAAAGAGTAGCATCTGCTATAGTCTTTTTAGTTCCAGAAACGTAGGTACTCATTTTTAATACAGTGTTCAGTTCCTGGGGAAAATTGGCATCTTTCAGTAGGGTGATCAAAAGAAAAGCATTCGAATATACGTTGTATAATCCCGTACCTTCAAGACTCGCTTTTCGTTGGCTGAGTTATCTGCGTAATTAACGCAGAGAACTGCATACTCCAGCCATTGTCGTGTGAGAGCTTGCGTAACTGCATCATCACCCAGAATGGCTGGATATTTAGAATTTTTCACGAGAGCTTGAACAATTGTACTAAATCCTTCGGTGCTTTGATTGTTCACCAAGCCAGAAGTAGCTACAGTCTGAAAATATCAAAAATTACAATTTTACAATACAAGCATTGCAATATCTGTATCTCGCGATTTTCATTACAGCCATATCTTCTGAATAAATTCGCAAACGCCTTTGACAGCAGCCGCAAAATAAAGTGCGTGTAAAAGTTTTCCTAAGTCAATTACCGAATAAACTTTTACGACGTCGAGTAGCTATAGTAAATAAACGTTGTCAAACGCAAAGTTTCCTCTAGACAATTCCGTGTACGACGAAACCTTGTCGGGTATATAGAGGCCTCCGAGGCCGAACGCTATATCCGCAATATAATTAAAGTCGAAGCAAAGCCCTTCGGCGAATTATTTCCCATCCCTAGCGAGGCAGCACCGCATCAATGCATTCCCCGTAGATTCGCGGCTACTTACGTTGTTTTCCGAGACGTAAAGCTTCCCCGGCGAAACGTCCAAATACTCTGATATTCTCTGCACGCACTCTATGCTACAAAGTACCATCTTGAAGCAGCGGGGAAAAATTAACGAGGTCTACGGGAAACGCAAAATTTTAACGCAGCAAAAAATGTAGGAGTCACCCGCACACACACACACTCTGGACGCGCACACGCGATCTGCACTTTTTTGCTTCGTCTCTCCACACCCCAGCAGCCTGCTGCACGCTTTAGGAGGTTAGGCCAGCGAGTGTTTGCGTCGGTGCGTAAACAACCTAGGGATTGGTTAGTCCGAGGTGCCATCTTTGTGTCCTGGCCATTCGGAGCAGAGGAACGCGTCGTGAGTTGGAAACAGCTGTGCGCCTTGTGTTTACATTTTCGCCGGTTATCACGCATGATGGCAGCTCCGTTTTTTGCGCCAAGTATCCGCTGATGCAGGTTATAGGAGTCGCGCTGCGAGATGTGAACTGTATTTTTCAGAGGTTCTTGTAGTTGTTTGTTGTCGATCGATAAAAAGTCGCCGACATGTCTTCCGTGAAATTTTTTCACACTTGCAAGAGATTTATACATTTTGGAGCACGACTTCGTCACGAAGTCGAATGGATTAAGCCCAGTGGATTCGAAACCAATGTCGTTGTGTATAATCCAATAACGAAAAGCAAAACGCCGCTGATTTTAAGAAACAATAAAGTCGCCACATGGTACATGTGTGGCCCTACTGTCTATGATTCTGCCCACATCGGACATGCTTGGTATTTTATTTGACTTACAAAATATTCATTACAGTAGTTGCCCAACTTTGATAACACAGTTACTACGCGTTGTTCTTTCAGTACGTATGTAAAGTTTGACATCATCAGGAGAATTCTGTCTGAATTTTTCGACATCAATGTGGTACTAGTCATGGGATTAACAGACATCGATGACAAAATTATTAAGAGAGCTAATGAGTCTGGTCAGAGTTGGCAAAGCATAACTCAGAAGTATGAAAAGGAATTTATATCTGACATGGATTCGTTGAATGTCTTGAAGCCTTTTGCAACTTGCAAAGTTACCAATTACATACCACAAATTGTTGAGTTTGTTGAAAAAATTGTAAATAAAAATGGAGCCTACGTAGGAAAAGATGGTAATTGCATCGTGAGCTTGAAAAATGAAAACATTGTAAATGTTATAACTGTTTTATAATGTTCCAGGCTCTGTGTATTTTGATACTTCAAATTATAGAAATTATGGGAAGCTGAATACTCCACAAGCACAAGAACCTCATCCTGACAAAAGGTCATCTTTGGATTTTGCTTTGTGGAAAGCTTCGAAAGAAAATGAGCCTTATTGGGAGAGTCCTTGGGGAAGAGGAAGACCGGGTTGGCACATAGAATGCAGTGCTATTGCTAGGTAAAAATAAGATACTGAGTTTCATACAAAATATTTACAATACTTGAATTTTGTCTTTTTTTGCTATTAGCACAGTATTGGGAAGCAACATTGACATACATAGTGGAGGAATGGATTTAGCATTTCCACATCATGAAAATGAAGAAGCTCAGTCTTGCTATTATCATGAAACAAATCAGTGGATCAATTATTGGCTCCACACAGGACATTTACATCTTGAAGGAGATACAAAAATGTCAAAGAGTTTACAAAATACAGTAAGCATTCCCAGCTTATTGAAAACTCAGACAGCTAACCAATTTAGGATGTTGTGCCTTATCAGTGACTACAGGAAAAGTAATTTATTTTAAAATATTTATTTATGACTTTGTTGAAAATAAAATAATGTATACATTATTTCCAGATGTCATATTTTCAAAGACATTAGTTCATACTGCTATCACTACTTTAAAGAAGATTGAATTTTTCATAAGTGACTGTAATGAATACATTTGTGGAAAACTTGACAGTGGAAATGTAAATAGTGCCGAATTGCTAAAAGTGAGTGTCTTTGATAAAATATATTTGACCTTAATGGATGGTTGGAATAAAAATGAATGATTATTTTATTACTAGTGTTTAGAGGATACAAGACAAGATGTGAATAGTGCACTTGCAGATGATTTTGATACTGCAAAAGCTATGCATGCAATTTTGAAATTAATTTCATTGGGTAATAAAATGATACAAGCAAAACAGGTTACAACAGCAGCAAGAGAGGCAGGAAGCATTGCTGCAGTAACAAATTATGTACAGTCAGTCATTTCAAAATTAGGCATATCTCAATCGATGGGATCTCAGCAAAGCGATGACATATCTCATGTACTGGATATTACTGTTGCATTTAGAAATGAAATCAGGTCTATTGCTTTAGCTAAAAGTGAAAAAGATGTTGAATCTTTGAAGGCTTGTGATAATCTTAGAAAAAACTTGTCTGATTTTGGAGTAGACATAAGGGTAAGATTACGATTTATTTTATCTTTTAACATCACTTTAAATTGAATCTAAGAAACAATGTATTTACAGGATAGACAAGGAAAATCTTCTTGGACCTTGAGAGAACGTTAAATTTGGCTTTTGTAATTTATGTAAATAAAGTTTATTATCTATTGTACAAAACGAAAATTTAATCTAATTCACATTTTCTTCTGCAATCTTTAACTTTTTAGAGCTTTCATCTGCACTTTCTGCGCCCAGACTCTTCCTCTTTTTTTCAGCTTTTCTTTCTGCTAAGGTTTTGCGTAAACCTTTCATTTTTCTTGTCTGTATGGTATTTAGTTTTTGAGCACCCATGTGTATTCTACCATGTGTTGTTCCTAAACTGTCTGAAGTAATATTCTTCTTCTTCTTAACCTTTTGAACAATTATGAAAATATTAAAATCCTTTCTTTTTGTAAACTAGAATATTCTTACAACAACAAAAATTACCTTCAGTTCCTTTGGTTTCTTGCAAGCCTGTTTAAACAGATCATCAGTAGCAAGTTTGTTCCTTCTCACCCTCAAGTCCATACGTGGTCCAATTTCTACCAATTCGATCCTTGGTATTCTGGTACCAGACTTTTTCAACATTACTCTGAAAGGGTGAATATTGTTAGTTTGCATATATTTAAAAAGAATGAAATTTCGTTAGAGGATACATACTTATAACTTCTGAACAGTATGCTGTTCTCATGAGCCGTGAAACTCAAAACATGCTCCAAACCTTGCAGTCTTATTTGATCAACTTTTTCCCTTTGAAACATATCAACTAATAAATTTCGAATCCTCACATATTCATGATTATTTTCAAATAATTCTCCCTGGAAGACCAGCATAGGTTTTATACCACTAGGAATTTTTTCAACTCTGAATTTTGATAATGCTGTGTAATTTTCAACTCCAAATTCAACCATATCCATTAAAGTATGTTCAAACAGTCTGCCCATCACAAGATTATTAGGCCTCTTCTTGCTATTCGAAATCATCATAAACAAAGATGCATTCAATTTTCTGCCAAAATTTTCAATTGGTGTTGCATCTTCAAATGGATGTATAGCATTTCGTTTGTGTAATAATTTTCCTTCTGGCCTTTTCAAAAGGTACTGTAAAGATAAATTGGTTAAATTATATACATAAATAATCGTGCAACTATTGTATTTGGTGAGCATTATGTTTTGTTTTTACCAAATCTTTCATGCACTGCTGCAAAGCTGGTGTTGTTTTGAGTCCTTTCACGAAAAGCGTCTGCTTTGTGTCTTCGATTATTTTAGGTTCCCTACTCAGGATAGCCTTTTTTCCTTTGTGTGTTTTGGGTTTTCTGAGGTTATCAATTAGAATTTGATTAAATTTTGGTATATTTACGATAACTAAGTAAGGTTAGGAAAGACACTGTAGTTTCGATACTCACATAACTCTCTCGATCACAGGCATCTTGCCTTGATTGTTGTTTACTTAGATCTCAAAATTTAATATAGTTCTTATAAAGTTCAATTATCGGTTCTCATTATTTTTTAGTGAACTCAATACCGTTTTGACAAACTGCAGACTATTGACGCAAAACACACGTGCATAGAAGCTCCGGCTCGTGTGTATTTTCTAAGTAAGTTGGCTGCGATGACTGGCGATCGTCAATTGGTCAGTTGCACGATTGGTAGCAGTGAATAACTCCCGCGCGCATAACGTTCCTTTTTAAGGTTATATTTTTGTATTCACTTATGTGTAAACAAAGAATAAAAACCAATAATGAGTTGTATAAAGTTTGTACGTATACTATTTTTCATTGTTCATACGTGTAGTACATAAATTAATCCAAGTGTAAAATCAATAAGTACAGTAATTTTATACGTTTTTTTTACATTTTTAGCCTAGTACCAGTAATGATGTGACAAAGACATCTAACAAAGAAGACGCAAATGGTTACTTTTCAGTGAACTCTCAATTAATTGATACAGCAAATAATGTATTTGGTAATAATAATTGGAGTCATTCCATTACAAATCAAACTGTTGGTAAGCATTGTATTGTTGATAATCAAAATTCAAATTATGACGCTTCTTTTGTTTGTCTAAATTGCTTGAATTTTGAATTTTTCAGATTTTGTAGACTACGTCGCAGGTAAATATTATGCAGGTTGTGCCACTACAGTCAGAGTGCAGTTGGAAAATGGTATTTTTCACGAGAGCATGGGGTATAGTCATCTTGAAGGATCATCAAAAGGATCAACTCTTCAGAAAGTTAGACTAGTAAGTTATGTTTTGAATAGGGTAAACAAACGAAATTTTTTTAAATTGCAAATAATGATTTTTTAAATTAATCATAGGATTCATTCAATACGGCCCTAAAACAAGTATTTTTGTGTTTTGGAATTGAATCAGTGAAAAAATTGAAATGCAGCATTCCAGTTCGTACAATAAGCCCTGTGCCAAAAGAAGAAGTCATACCAAAGACAATAACTCAAAAGGAACGAAGTATATCTCCAGTTGTACCACCTGTAATTACGAAGAGTAAGTGAAATCAAGAAAAATCTTTAATTATGTTACAATGAATTAATTCTTACATTACATTACAGATACTGAAGTATTTGATGAAGCTATTTCTATGTCTCAAACAGATGCATTAATGGATATCGTTGATCTTGATCAGTTTGATAAATCTCCCAAACAAAGTAGCACAAACAATACTGGAAAGGATTTTGCGAAGACAAGCGTATTTAAACCAATTGCACCCACAGGTAAATGTTTTTATGAAAAGAATCGCAATGATTCATTCGTTTTCTAATAATGATAATTTTTAATATTCTCCATCAGGCGTTCTCGCGGTAAAGGACAAGAATTCCAACATTGTCGATAGTAAAAAAATCGACGGCGTTAAATCAAGTCTTCCTATAAGTATGAAAAATCATATGCAAATTGTATACCATTCGTGTAGACACTATTAATATTGAATCTCATCCACGTCTTCAATAGGCAGCAACAGTCAACATGCAGACAAGTCGGCTCCTGGTTTGAAGAAAGAAAACAAAGAGATACCAAAGCCTGTTGTGCATACGGGTACAGTATAAATTCTAAATGATTGAAAAATAACGTAATTGCATAAAAATAATAAAATGCATTCACACGTTCGTAACAGCCATGACGGAGGAAGAAATGAGATTGGAAAGGAAACGCAAGCAGCGGGAGATGCAGGAGGAATTTAAAAGGAAACAGGAATCCAAGAAAATGCACGTGAACAGTGGTAGTAAGCCGACACCGAATCCGAGATATTGATATTTATTTATACAACTTAATATTTTATTGCAAATTAAAAACGCTCGCAAATGAGCGAAATCTCGACATAGATAGATTATTCACAGAGTTTTATGTAATACGTTAAGTTTTAATTCGCACGATGAACTCGATGCAAGCACATCACCTAGACATAATTTTTGTGTAAAAAGCGAGAAAACGGCGAATAATTATATACCAGCTGTCAAGTAATAAACGGTCCAAACAGAAACACGAGTAGCAGCAAATTGCATGTGCCATCTTGACTGGCGAAAAAAAGCCGAGCTCTCTCTCTCTCTCTCTCTCGCAACGAAACGATAAACGCCTGCATAGAAGCGAGCGAGCTCTCGACAATAAAAAAATAAAAGTAGGAAAGGTAACAAGCGCGCGTGCAGCCAGCGAAATTAAATGACACGCGTGTGCGTGTGTGTAGCGCGGCCCGACGCACATACGTTATACGCGCCCACTTCATTTGTTGCAAAAGTCGCTAACGAGCGCGTGTTTTGAAAATTCAAGTGGCTTGATAACGGTCCCTAAACACCTTGCCCTCGCGCGGTCATATATAATATAAAACGCTTGTGACACAGACGTCACTGGAGAAAATTCATTCTCCCTCTCTCTCGCAGCCTGTCGCCGCTGCTGTACGCTCCTTTTTCACAGCGTACACGTGTACGTGTGCGCTATGCACTGCAAAGCTCGCTCGCTCTGGGTCCGCGTTTGTAGGTTGAATAAACGAAAAATGGAAAAGGGGGAAAAAGCTACACACGCCGCCTACGTCATTTCGCCGCGGTTTTTTCCTCTCTCTCTCTCGGCCGTTTTTGCGGCCGCGTTTGTTTCGCGAGAGCAGCAGCAGCAGCGCGCGCGCTGCAGCGACCGGGTCACCCCCTACTCTCTCTAGCTCCTTTTTTTTTCTTTTTTTTTTATATATTAATTGTACGCGCGGCGCGCGAGCGTTAATGGTCATTGAACGACGGCTTTTTTCCCCGCCTCAATATCGCCCCCTGCGGTCTCGCGCGCGTTGGATATTTTATACCCGCGCTTATGGGAAAATGATGGACGAGTGCTGTTACGGCACTTTTATGATTCTTCGGAGCTTTTTCGCAGCTTTTTTTCTCTCCTTTTTACCCCAGCGATCGCCGCCGCCGTAGCCGAGAGGCCGTTAATACGCGTGCGCTTGTTCTTCGAAGATTGTTTTTACCGCGTCTGTACTCGCGCAACGGAGAAAAAGCTCGGATTGGAACGTTATCGGGTGTACGGTTGGTTTGGGCAAATTTTAAACGCAGCCACGCGCTTTTATACCTTATCGCGAATATAACTTACGGCCGCGCGCGAATGCGCGTACGCATATATTCGCGGCGGTGATTTACGATGTTTAACGTCGCGCGAAACTGTCTGCTCGGGTAATTTTATTGCGCGAGAGCCAACTTATTCTCTATCCTGCACTTCGCGCTTTTTCGAACTTTCCGCGCGAAATTATTTTATGTATGCATCGGACGTGTTTTTTCTTTTCCTTCTCTCGTCGAGTAATCAAAAAACCTTTAATTAAAAACTCTTCGCGGCGGCGGTGGCCGCGGTAAAAAGCTTTATTACTCCTTTTTTCTCTCTCGCTCGGAGCCGGTTTGACTAAATGCATTTTTTTTATTATTTTTATTTTTTTTATTTTTTCGAGAGTAATTTGCGCGCGGTGTGTGCCACTCGAAGCCGGTGTTTAGAAACGCTATTATTGCGGAGCGTGTGTAAAAATAACCCCTTTAGTATATTTCCCGCGGTGCATAGCGTTTCGCGTATCGCGAAGCCGCTGCTCTCGTGAAAAACTGTTACGTATTTATATATCTATATAACTGTCGGAGCTGAGAGCGCAGGGAAGTTTTTTAATTCGACTCTTATACCTCGCAGCTTCGCGCGACGCGAAATCTCGGTAAAGTTCTCAGGCCGGAGTAGTATAGGGGCTGTAAATATTCCGCGGCATTAATTCCATCTCCATCGACGTAAACATTTTCATTAAATTAACGCCGCTCGCGAATCTTTTGTAATTTAATAAGGAAACTTGCTCGTCGCGCCCGGCTCGCTTTGAGGATTATATTTTCTCCCTCCAGCCGTGAATCAACGCTCGCGAACAATCATCGGTCCGTTCGAGCGGGTATACGAATCGCGAGATGCACCAGACAGAAAACGTCTCTCTGGAAATTTTCGTGCAGCTTCCTCGATGCAATTACCTCCCCCCTCCCGTCCTCTGTAGAAATGAGAAACACTGGCTTCCGGTGCGCGAAATTCGAAATCCGCCGGCGCGCTGCAGAAGTGGAAAATCGCGCACGACGACGAGGAAGAGCTTTGCTTTCTCTCTCTCTCTCTCTCTTGCATCGATCGCGCGATCCGCGAAAAGTCTGCGGGCGATTGCCGAGCGAAGGAGGGAATACGGTTAGAAAAAGGATAGCTCGCGGGCCTAGGCCTCTTTCCGGCTTCGATGCGCCGCCGAGTAAGTTTATCTCGCGGGCTTTCCCAGCCTGTCTATATATATATACCGGTGCAGAGGCTCAACTTTGCTCTGCCGAGAAGAGCTGCAGCGCACTGCTGGAGATTCTCCCTCTCTTCGGAACGAATTATTTTTCTCTCCTCGTCTGCAGCAGCGCTCTCTCTTCCTCCCCGATATAACCACTCCCCCTTTTACAGGTGTATATACTCTCTCTCGGCCTGAGAGCAGCTGTAATACACGTAGATATAGTATGATAATGCGCTGCTTGTCCGATCTAGTCTACTACTTCATCCCCGGCGCGCGATGTTGTTATTATACCACACTGATTTTTCAGCCTCTCGTATAATTGCCGGCGAATCCAATCGTCGCACTACAGCGCGGGACGATGATTTACTCGGCTCATTCCGAGAGTTGTTTTCCGAAAAATTATACTCGCGCTCGCGCGGCAAACTTTATCGAGCTCGGCTAAATCAATCTCGTCGCATAAATTTCGTAAGAACTCGTATATATACGCGCGTATAGCGCTGGCTATAATTCCCGATAACTCGATTATAGCCGTATATTTTGCAAAAAGAGAGAAATAGAGATTAATATAACGGGAGGGGGAGGGGGGGGGTATCGAAATTTCGATGCGCCGGGTATAAAACAATCAGCGCGGCGTATGACGAGAGAGAGAGAGAGAGAGAGAGAGAGAGAGAGAGAACGTATATAAAACGCGATTGACGTAGACGCGCGGCTCTGTACCGGCCCTTCGGAAATCAATCGCCACACGCCGTCGGCGAATTCGACCGCGCCCTATATACTCGTGTGTATGTGCTCTGCAACGACATCGCGCATCCGTGTGCGTGTGTATACGTATAACTTTGGAAAATGAAAATAATAAAATATATTACGCAATTTCATAGCGCGGCAAATGTACGGCTATCCATATCGTATCTTCGGACCATTCGTTTCTCTCTCTCTCTCTCTCTCACTCGCTCGAGCCGGTGTGTTTCTGCTCGATAGAGAGATATTCCGGAGCGTCGAAAAATTTTATTAATGGCCCAATTTATTTATCGGACTTCTTTGTCGGGGAAAAAGTTTCGATCTCGCTCGCGCGAGCTGCTGCTTTTGTTGTAGCGCACGGCTCAATGCCTGCGGTGTATACGTATCTCTGTGTCAGTGTGCGCGAGTGTGTAAGGAGTCGCGAGTTGGGAGAGGTTTTTTATTTATATCCGAGGCTTTTATTCAAAAATATACTTATGAGAAGCATATACTTACGAGCTTTCCACTCTCAATTAGTGCCCATTGTTTTCTAAAGCTAATTACTGTATAATTACTTTCAATTACCAACAGAGCGAGCGACGGGAACCGCTCTGCACATTTTTATCGCCGCCGTAACTCCCGGCCATTTGGCGTGATTAAAATTTTATCGCCACGAAGCAGCTTCTGCATAGCTGAAAATTCTTATCGAGGAGTAAAATAAAAAAAAAAAAAAAAAAAAAAAACGTTTCGTCAACCCTCGTAACGCGCATCCGCGAGATCGAAATGCCAATAGGCGCCTGCTCCAATGTATTTATGGGGTTATATAGGCGCGCGAAAAAAAAAATATATATATATATGGATTTCGTCGAAGGGGGAAAAAAAATTTTCCACGCTCCCGCGGATTATGCTGTATATATATATACGAGCTACATACATGCCGTAACGACGTCTTTAACGCGATGAGTTTATCATCGAGGAACTATATGCTTCGAATTTGCGTATACGAGCGGGGGGATTTTTCGAGCCAAGTTTCGTTTCCCGCAGCAGCGCAGCGAAGATATTACACAAAAGAAGCTCTCGCAGGGGTCCCATATAAAATGAATCTTCCTGCGCGCGCTGCTCCTCTCATATTAAAGCAGTGGTACGACCGGCGTTATGGTCGGACATTCCATATTCCCGCGGAATAAGCGCATAACGGCTATAGCATACTTTTTTTTATTATTAAAAACGCTCGATCAGCCACGCCACAAAGGCTTGATTCGCTCGAGTCGAAAGAGTCGACTTTGACGAAATGGCGTTGGCAGTGCGCTTTGACGAGAAAAAAAAAAAAAAAAAAATCGGTCGAACGCAGTCGTGACCAAAACATCCCGAGTCGCCGAGCGCAAGCTAGAGGGAGAGGGCGAAAATTACCGGGCGGGCACGTAGTGGGGGCTTTTCATTTTGCGCTCGAGAGCAGCAGGAGAGAGCCCGCGGCGGCGGCGGCGGCGGCGGCGGCAGAGAGCGCGAGCTTATAGCCACACCCTTCCAGCCTCCGCGCGCTCCTCCACCCACGCGGTCCACGGGGCAGCTCCTCTCGCGAAATCGTGCATGTGTATACGCGTCGTTTCGATTAACTCGGATCGACGCCTCTAGGTATAGAGAGCTCGAAAAATTAATCGCTCGAGACGAGAATAAGAGAGAGGAGGCTGTGTACAGCCGGCCTTAGCCTTGTCCTCCACTGCACAGCGTGAATGTGTGTGTGTGTGTGCGAGGAGGGAAATTTAACGCGTCGCGAGTCTCTCTTCGCGTAATAAATAACGACGTCGCAGAAACAGGAGTTCCTCGGACCGTCGCGCGCAGCGGAGCCCCGCCGGTGTGGCAGAGCTCGGCAGCAGCAGCAGCAGCTCGTCGAAGCCGATCCATAAATTCTCCCAGGTTCGCGCGCGCGAGCAAGAGAGTGAGAGAGAGAGAGAGAGAGGGAGAAAGCTAGCGCTGCTGCCGCCGCGCAAGCGGCAATCATTATTATGTCACGACTACGAGCGTGTAAAAGGCCGAGGATCGATCTTTCTCTCGCTCTGGAACAGAGCTTCCCTCCGTGCGTATTTAGCTGTTTTAGGCTTCGGTGAGATGGAAATCGCCGAGCGCGGATGAAAAACGTCCGCGAAACGCGAGCCGCATAAACATGTGTTTGTCCGACGCGTGTATAGGAGGCACGTGCGCCTGCACGGAAGGAGAGAGAAGACGCGAGAAAGAAGACATTAAATCACTCCTCAATCAAGGCGACGTTCCTGCTTTTTTCCGCCACGCGCCGATCCCTGGGGTGCGAAGGAATTCGACGAGCTATGCGCCAGCTGAGTGAGATTTTTTTTTTTTTTTTTTTTTTTTTTTTTTTTCACCCTCGTCGATGGCGATGGGCTTTTTTTTTTCCGCGTGCCGCACGCCAACGACGACTCGATGGCTTTTCGAATTCGAGTTTTTTTCGACGCTAATGCGCTTATTACGGGAATACGAGCTTCTCTATCGGCGAATTTCCAGTCGGAAAATTATTTCCTCAATTCCCGGTCGCAAATACACAGGGCGAAAAAGGAGACGATAATTCTCAAAGCCGATCGCCGAAAAAAGTTCTCAAAGGCTATATGCGCGGAGCAGAAGCGAGTGAAATTATCAACTCGAGAGCCGTGTGCGCGAGCCCCGTCGTCGTCTTCCCTCGAGCTACTTTAGCATGACTGAGCATGGAAACGACGTCGTAGTAAGTATAGCGCGAGGGTCGACCGAAGCGCATCAGCCTCTCCCTTGCGATCTTGGGAATTCCGGCGACGCGAGAGCGTATAAACTTAACGGCGTCTCCCTTCCAGAGACGACGACGACGACGAGGAGGGAAGAAAAAAAAAAAAACACACTCACGCGCGTCGCTGAAATATTGGCTCCGATTTGCCGAAATTCGCCGCAGATGTAAAAGTTGACGAGATATACTTTACGCGCCCCTGTTTTTCAACGCTATCGCCGCGCTCGAGAGGCTTATTTATAGCCGGGGCTGTACGATGTACGCGTACGATTTCGGGGGCTGTGCGAATAATTCGTCTTCGGGAGAGTCGTGATTTCGAGCAATTAATGTCTCCGCACTGCGCGTAATTTTTTTTTTTTTTTTTTTTTCGTCGAGAGCATAATTGGATAAAGAGATCCCGGCCATTAGCGCGCGCACTCGAATCTTCGCGGGGAATCCTCTTAGAGTTGGCGAATTTCTTGGAATCCCGAAGCGTAATTCTCCTTTCCCGGGGCGATAAAAAATTTTTAAGCTAATGCAACGAAGCGGCCAGCGCAGCGTTAAAAGCAGCAAAACAATGGCTCTTCTGGGACACGTGGGGAGACGAGGTTTCCGTGGAATCGAGGGAGAATTCGTGAAAGGTTAACGCGCCGGCGAAGCTCCGAGGGGGTATCGAATGATATAGAAGGGGAAGAGCGAATATTATTTCTATTGTGATAACGCAGTGACTCGAGCTAGGAGAAGAAGGATTAATTGGAAGGGCCGTCGTGAAATTTAATGAAACGCGTTCCGGGAAGTGTGAATCGGGTTTGAAAAGATCGATTGCACCATCTCGGCTAATATTTGACGGATATGCGCGTTGATGAAAATTATATGCGGTTTATACGCAGCTGTTGTATACGCACCGATGCGGAAACGAAAACAAACGCGAGGGACGTCGCGCTCTTCGATGTATATAATAATACGTATACTGATTATATGTATAACATGGATCAAACGTATAATATGCACGTATACAGCGTTTGCGAATTCATCAGTCGGCGGTCGGGCCGGTACGATAATCAGTGACGGCTTGCGGCGCGATATCAATTAGTACAGGGCGTATATAGAGGCGCGTTACTCGGCTCCATTGTAGTTAATCACTCGAACTACGTACGGCAAGGTGCACTAAAACACAAGTACGGATACTTGCGCGCTGCGGTGTATCAACGCGCGGATAATTATCTAGTCCAAAGATATAATCGAGTCTCGAGCTTTGATCTCATCCCTGCACCGTGTATAGACGTACGGGTCGATTGAAAAAAAAAGAAAAAAAAAATATAAATTACGACTCTGCATAAGCGAGTTAGAAAGAATTTTTTCGCGCTGTATCAAGCGCTGCTGATCTTAACAGGCTTTTTCCGTTCCGACGCCGCGATAAGAAACACCAGTTGAACGTTTTGTAATTGTACGGTATTAGCGTGATTTACGAGCCTCAGTCACGAACCGAAATCACAAAAGCGCATTCGCTCCCCCGCCGCTGACTCTCTCTATTCTCTACAACTCAATATTATCTCTGCCCCCGGCGCTCGGGCTTTTTTTATTTTTTTTTTTTTTTTTTTTCATCGTCGCGACCGCGTAAATCTTCCCTGGGGCATACGGACGAGTAATCGTCATTATCGACGAGACGGTGTGTACACATTGTCCATCGGGGAGGTTTTAAAAATCATATACACTGTAACACGCGAACTTTGTTGATAAAACAATCGGTGTACAACTGTCTATAAAAATGAGCCATCGCTCGTTGTACAACCGCCTATACTCGACAGCGTTACACACCGAGCGTTGCAGGTCGACACTATAGGCCGGTAATGCGGCGTAAATTAGCCGAGAATCACGTCGAGACGATCGGGTATACACAGTGGGAATATATAGCATAAGAAGAAGGATAGAGCGCCGTATCTTTTATTATACGCTCTCGTATTCACCGGCTGTACAGGCCGTCTTACTAAGCTTTCCCCGCGCGCACTGCGGAGAGAGAGAGAGAGAGAGAGAGCTACTCCCGAAAGCAAATCTTATCCCCGTGCGCGCGTGCACGTACGCGCATTTAAAATTCGCCGATATGCGAGGCTTGGCTCCGACGATGCTGCTGCGGTAGGCAGCCTTCCTCCCTCTCTATCTCTCGTGAAAGCCTCGCAATTTTTACCACATTTCATCTCAGCGCGCATGCATGGAACGGCCTACAGAAGTAAGTAACAAAGTAAATAGAGTGAGAGAGGGAGTAGAGGGGCGAAGGCTGGCACATCATCTCCTCGCGCTGCTCCAGCCTGCGGAGCCCGTGAGACCGAAAGAGCGAGGGAGAGAGAGAGAGAGAGAGAGCGAAGGGCGCGGCGGTGTGTGTACAGGACGGCTGCTGCTGCTGCCGAGCGAGAGGGAGATGACTCCCTCCCTCTCTCTGTGTGATGCTGGGCAATGACGTCACGTTGCTAAAGCGACGCGGCGCGGCAACGCCAAGCGACCCACGCAGACGCTGCTGCTGCTGCTGCTGCTGGTGTGTCTGGGGCCGCGGGATCAATAGCGCAGCGCGCGCCGACCAGGTACTCTCTCTCTCTCTCTCTCTCTCGCGTATGGAGCGAGGCCCACTGCCTCCCTTTCCCACCCCTCGCCTCTCTGTCTTTCTCGCCCTCGTCATCGTCGTCATCCTCCCTCTCCGCGCGCGCGCGCGCGCGCCGATTCCCCCCCACCCCCCGCTCTCCGGACCCGAGCCGCCGCGGCGGCTGCTGCTCGGAGCAGCCTCTCGTCAGTCCAGGAGACGTCGCTCCCGCGGCAGGACGCGCGCTCGCAGGACGCATCCTCTCCGCGCTGCTGCAGAGAGACAGAGAGAGAGAGAGAGAGAGACACAGACCGCACGTACACGTACATACACGCTCGAGAGAGATAGAGAGAGAGAGAGAGAGAGAGAGAGAGGAAGAGGGAGAGGGTTGCGCGCGCGCTGCCGCGTTCGCGTCGCCGATTACTCGCCGTGATGTATCCGAGCAGCGGCAGCAGGAGCAGCGGCTCGAGGAGGCTCGGCGACGAGGACTCGGACGACGCCGCCAGCGCCGCCGTCGTCGACGGCGACGAGCTCCAGTGGCTGCGGTACTGATTTCGCGTGGACAGAGACAGTATCTTTGCTCGCCGAGAAGACAGAGAGAGAGAGAGAGAGAGAGCAGCGACACAGAGACATCGCACCGACAGCCGTACACGCAGTGAGCAGCGGCCCGTGAGAAGGCTGCGCCACACCGGCCAGCGAGACGTCGTCGGCGACGTGTGACCACAAGGCGACTAGGACGACGGGCAGCGGGAGAGCGGAAGAGGAAGAGGGAGGAGGAGGAGGAGGAGGATTAGGTGCAGCCGTCGGCGCAGCGACTCGCAGCATCAGCAGCCAAAGTAGCCGCAGCAGCTACAGCGGCCGCCATGCCAGATTCCGAGCGCCCCTGGCCCGCCGCCGCCGCCATCGCCTAGGACTTGACCATACTCCAGGTGAGAGAACCCTTGCATCCTCTATAACTACGCACTCGTACTCCTCCCGTCCCGATACACAGCATCTCTCGAACTCCTTCGCGGAGATTATCGACCGTTCCCTATCTCGCTCACTCGCGGTGGAGTGGGGGTCTCGCAGCGCGCTGATTCTTCGGCGTATCGCGATGACAAACGCACGACTTTTTCCCCGAACTCGGACTATTGACTTTTTTTCACACGCACATTTTTCCACTCTCTCTCTCTCTCTCTCTCTCCACTCGCTCGCGGCTTTCTTCCTCTCCAAAACGACGCCGAGTAGAAAAAGAAAGAGAGAGAGAGAGAGAGCCGGCGAAAAAGGTTGCAGAGCTCGCTGCTTTTCCGCTGGCTCGGCGCGATTTCGCTGCTGCTGAAAAAATCAAGAGAGAGAGAGAGAGAGAGAGCTCTCCCCCTCGCGTATACTACGTGTAACACTGACATATTTTTCGCCGGCGCGAGGGGGACGCTATCGCTCTCATGCGACGCTAATTCGAGCGAGCGGGACGAAATAATCCGCTGCGCGCATACGGCACGCGATAAGGGTCGACTCGTAAAAGCGACGGGAGAAAGTGCGATAATCAGCGGAAAAGGGTGATCAGGAGAGAGAGAGAGAGAGAGAGACTCTGCGGGAGCCATAAAGCGCAAGAGCCGATCGTAGGTGTAGTACGAGCGATACGTGAGTCGAAGGCTGGGAAAACAAACGGCGAATGGGAGAAGCTCTTTGCGACGGGATTACATGTATATATGTATGTCTCTTTGGAAAATTTACAAAATTCAGCGCGGAGGAGGGACGAATTCTTCGCATCTCGACTCGCGTTTCCCTGGAATAACGCGAAATTCGGTATGTTCGCGGAAAATTTTTCCATGAATCGCTCGCAGCCAGATTTCGCATTTTACAACGAGATGCGCGCGCGTAAACGAGGATCGGATTATAGCCGGACGTTGCGCTCTGCGCTGCCGCTGCTGATATTTCCTCGCTCTCGTATACGACTCGGGGGCCGTTAATAAAAAGTTATCATCTCGTTAATTCAAACGAGATTCTCAAATTATCGCGCGACGACGTATGAAAATTTTCTCTTCCATAAGACTCTGCTCCGCGGAGCTAACTTTTATTATAAACTTAAGTTTCGGGGTGGACGCGGCTTGAATTTTTCATGAGTTCAGCGTTGATTCAATTATGCATGCTTGCTGCAACAATTACAGCCGCGGCGTAATTAGAGATCTCTCTTATCGTAAGAACCCGTGTGACAAAGGAACGTATACGGACGCTATGTGTACGTATACCTTATATAATACGATGTGGACGATTTTTCTCTCGCTCTTGATTTCCCCGAGGAGAGTAGACGACGCCGGCGGCAGCAAAGAGGTTCGATTGCCGGAGACGAGAAATTGGACGTGAATTACGAAGGAGGCCAAGATTTAGGTGTCGGCACGCGCAGCTTAAAATGCAGAGTACGTGCTCCGCAGCGCGAGCTTCGGAGAATTTTTTTCTCTTCCTCGAGTTTCGAATTGCCTATAGCGCTGCTGCTGTATTCGGACTTTTTTTATTAGTTCAGCCTCTTCTCGTTCGCTCTCGCCGGGGTAAACATCGAGGTGTCGCGCGGATGTTACTTTTAACTTTGGCGAAGCTCGGACTTTTTTTTTTTTTTTTTTTTTTTTTTTCAGTCGCTGCAGTAGAAAAGGTCGGGGTATGGTCAGACCGGTGGATACGGAATGAATTTTTTATCTCCGCCTTACACACGGCGCGGGGAGATGTAGATGCGAAGTTTATACGAGTGCCATTAAATAACAAATAAAAGGGGCCTATGAAATAATCAGAGGGCGGCTTTGATGGCTCTCGAGTAGTAGCGGGACTTTGTATACGCGAGCGTTTTCGTCAACTTCTCTCCCCTTCGCGCGAATATAGAGGCGGTAAGGGGAGAGCGGCGTATAGCAAATTCGAATTTAATATTCATGTTTTTTTGTCCCATTTGAATATGATAATAGGAAAAAAAGCCGGGAAAACGGACGAGCGAACTGTTAGGGGCCAATAACACTTATATAGCCGTACACTTCCTTCCTCCCTCTCTCGCTCTATAACCGAAAACAATTTAAAGGTTGGATTTATGGTACGAGCGGGACGACGTATCTGAAATATTTAGAGACTCGGGGAATTCCGGCCTCGGGATTCGGATTTGAACACTCGGCGAAAGTCTCGTACTTTTCTGTCTCTCTGTATCCCGAGGGGCCGATGTCGTTATTTTTTCAAGCTCGCCCGTTAAGCGCGAATACATGCATACGTATGAACTAGTTGTCGCTCCCGCGATATTTGCGTCATCCGCTCTCTATGACCGCTTCCCGGAATTTCGTGTATACTTTCCTATTCGTATATAACGCGTAGCGAAATAAAAATAAAAAAAAAAGAGGATGGCGCGGTAGAAAATCTTTTCTCGAGCCACGCGAGGAGCAGCGAATTTCCGCGCTACAGCCTGGCATTTCTCATCTCGCGAACGGCTGCGCTCGCGCTTTGAATATGTATTCCGAAAGTGCGCTCTCGCACATTATTTATGCGCCAACACACGTAAGGCAGTCCGCTAAAGCTGAGAGAGAGAGAGAGAGAGAGGTAGAATTCTGGCGTCCTTCGATAAACGCCGCAGCGCGCGCAGCTGCATCTCTCCGCCGGCTTATACCTCCTCGCTAGCTCTACTGCGCACATCTATATACATATACACACACTCGCTCGCGCGCGCACGAATAGCCGAGGATGTGTCGATCGGATATGGGGCATTACGAGAGAGAGAGAGAGAGAGCGGCCGATATTCTCCGCATATATACACTGTACACCGGGGCTAGCGCTCACGTATACGCATATAGAGCTGGATGGATTTTCGGAGGGTCGTCCGCGATTGAAAAACGACGCCGCACGCCGGCGAATTGAAAGCCCGGCGTTAAACGACGCGAGAGCGTTATTTTTCACAGAGAGAGAGAGAGAGAGAGAGAGAGAGAG
>QLSS01000001.1:4030267-4078326 GCA_024372645.1 Trichomalopsis sarcophagae
TTTTTTTTTTTTTTTTACATCTTTGTGATTGAATCGTAACTCGATAACTAATGGAATTATAGAAGCTAAAATTGTACCGATCGGTAGAAAAATCCAAGTATACCGTCAGACCCACCCGTACTTTCGGTAATTCCTCAAACGAATTACAAATCGAAACAAGCCCGTATCAGCCTCTCAGCTCCACATTTCCCGACTTATTCACCTCGTCCCACGTAAACTTGTACACACACACACACACATCGAGTGTCGACTTGTCATTTCCGAGGGCTATTCACGCTCTCGCGCGCACGTGTTATACGACTGACCGTACGGGACAAAAGAGGCCGTTTCTTTTTTATCCGTCGAAGGATATATCCTCTCCTCTCGCTCTTTCCTCCAGCTGTTTGTCTACAAGAGCTGGTCGGTGTTACGATTAGTCGCTTGTTCGCGAGAGACGTTATTTGTCGGGATGAAATATAGAAGCCTAGAGAGAGAGAGAGAGAGAGAGAGAGAGAGAGAGAGAGAGAGAGAGAGAGAGAGAGCGCGTAACCACCGCAACGAGGCGCGCGGGTGAGTGTAGGGTAGCCGAAATCGGGTTACTTGTTTGTCCGGGAAAATCCCGGGCACTAGGGGGAAGAGCGAGAGAGAAAGAGCGCTAAGAAGCAAAGTCCCGGTGCGGGAATTGCCTATGTTATTGGTCGAAACGAGCCGGTGCGTGGACAGCCATGACGGAACAATCAATCGTCTCTCTCGCTCGCAATTCACTCCGTATTTCAGCGACGAGACTATATATATGTATATATATATATATATATATATATATATATATAGAGAGAGAGAGAGAGAGAGAGAGAGAGAGAGCCCGTTGTCCACACGCCTATACCAAACAAGCGCTTCTGTCCCTCTCTCATTCGGCTCTCTGCCTGGCTGTACAAATAAGTTTCGCCAGCGGCTTGTTTAATCGGACTTTAACGTTGGAAACTTGACGCACGACGCAGGCGGAGAGAGGTGAACTTGTTTCGGGAGTCGACGACGCGTCATGTAAATTCTCAGCGGAAGATGCACTCGGAAGCTCGCTTAATTGGCTGCTCGATTCATCGTCGTCCGGCCGCTGAACTCGCGTATATTATTTATTTTTCCTACCAGCCGAGAAAACGATCGCGCGTCGAGCGCGACGAGGATATGGTTTGCGGGCTTTTTTTGACCCTCCGCGCGCAGTTATACTACACACACCTTCGGGGGGGGGGGGGGGGAGCACTCGAGCGGCCGGGCGCTGCTGGCCCTTATGCTATACCCATTGACCTATAATTCCCTCTGGAGGTCGACACGGTGACATACACTTTTTTTCTCTCTCTCTCTCTCTCTCTCTCTCTCTCTCTCTTTCGCTCCGGCAGCTTAATCCAACGCGACTCTTCGCTATGCTCGATGGATTCGTGAATATTCATCGCGCGCGGCTGAATGACGTGCTTAGCTTAATTTTCCGAAATCGTCCGATCCCGTGTATGTGTTCTCAGAAATAACGCCCCGGGAACTGAGTGGAGTATCTCCAAATTGGCTCCAAAGAAAACGGATACAGGGGTGAGAAAAAACGAAAAAAGATAGATAATTCAGCGCGAATCATCGTATCCCCCGACGCACGCGTGTGTCTTGATAATTCGCGGCGAACAGAGAAACACGGCAAATGGCGCACACACTCGTCGTCGCCGGAAAAGACGAAATGTGGGTTGAGGATTCGCGAGTTCGCGCGCGCCAGCTACCTTTTGATGGATGAAATTGAAAATTGCGCTAGCTAGTAGTCCCTCCTAGCCGCAAGAGCGAGAAAAAAAAAAAAAAAAAATGGGGAAAAGGCGAGGGAGAAAAAAGAAGGCCGAGGGAGGAGAGGATTTTTTAATTTTTTTCCGGTCCTTTTTTTCGAGTGCGGCGCTCGCGCGCCAGAGAGGAGCTCTATATACATATATATAGCGTGTATACATATATTTATATATATATATATATATATAGGTGCGCCCGCTCGCGCGTCGCCGTCAGTGACAGGCTCTCTCTCTCTGACTGTGCCGCAGCGTACAGGAACTGGCCGTACAGACAGACGGATTTGATCCGCGTCCGCCGCGTAATTCGACGAGAGCTGACGGCAATAATCGAATTAGCCGCGGAATAGATCGACGCGAGATCTAAATCGGCCCGGGCAGAGCGCCCCGAGCGCTGTGTGTATACGTGCGGCGGACGTACACTGCCATGCTCCTGCTGCTGTTGCTGCTGCTGCTGATGATGATGCCGGTGTAATAAGCGCACGCTTGCGCGTTGACGGGATCGCGTCCGCTCTCCCTCTGGCAAATGACGCACGTGTGGGCGTTTGCGCGACAGTTCGGTGTTGTTAAGGATCATTTTATCATTCATCGACGTATTATTTATAATTTTTATTTACAATCGATACTCATCGTTTCACGCAACACTTTATCGCTGCTTGGCTCTGCTCGAATCATCCAAAATACGGCGCAACGCTGACACTGTCCTCGTTATGTTCTCTATCTCTCTCCCTTTGCATATAACCTTAGGCAAAGACAGAGAAAACACACGTATACGCGAGGCAACTCGAAGCGCCGGGCATTTTGCCCCATCAGCACCGGTTCAGCGGGTATCGCGCGCGCGCGCGCGCGAGCTGCCATTGTAATTTGACTGCGCTCGCGCTTGCAAACAAGCATCCTTTGTGCCCCGGCTCTGCTCCCGTCGCGTGTACAGAGGAGAAAAAAAAAATCGAGCCGTATAGCCGAAGGAAAATCGTATTACGATCGGGGCAAAAACTATCGAAAAAAAAAAAACCGTACGTCGCCGGCGCCCGCTGCGGTGGAGAGAGAGAGAGAGAGAGAGAGAGAGAGAGAGAGAGATATATAGAGTTTGCGAAAAAAGCGAAATTAAATTTGACTCAACTCGGGCGTAAAAAAATTCGCCGCTGCGGCTTCTCTCTCTTTCTCTCCCGCCGTGCCAATCACTGCCGGCCGATGGCAAAAAGAGAGCGAGCGGTGGAGAGGCGAAAAGAAACAAGAGAAAAACGTATACACGCGGCGGTGTCGGGAGCAGCAGCAGCAGCAGCAGCCGCTGGTGTCTGAAAGTTGGCTCGGGCTCCGCAAGTTTTTCAATAAGAATAAGGCAATATAGCGGCTTGTTCGCCAGCGCTGGCATCGTGCAGCAGCCAGATGCCCCTCGGCTATGTGCAAAGGGCGCACACGCGTTCTCTCTCTCTCTCTCTCACTCTCGAGACTCGGCTCCTGGACGGTGGGCGAGTTTCAATTTACAGGTGATAGCCGCCGCTCGGATAAAGAGCCGCTATAGCCGGGATATACAGCGGAGTTTGCGTTCTACCGCACGAGCGCCAATAATGAATCTCTCGATGCAGCTATATGGCACTGGGAGAGATAGAGCAAGCGAGGATTGATCGTCCGCCAGCCAGAAATCTATCTCGGTCAAACGCTGTTGGAACAAGGAGAACTTGCGGACAGTATGCGTTGCTAAAACCGTCGGACTCTTTGTTTATACCGGACCCGCGCGCGCTCGCTCGAGGAGAGAGAAAAATCCGAGTCTATCACGTGCGCTCTGTGAAAAGGGGAATTATCGAGTGTGCAGGAAAAAATCTCTCGATATGTATACAGATTTTAATTAACGTCTTTCGATATTACAGATATCCCGTGGATGTAGCTATTACTCGCGAGGCTTATCGGGGATTGATTAATGGCGAAAAAACGTGACGTCGCGTATAGTATGCGACGAGAGAGAGAGAGAGAGAGAGAGAGAGAGCGTTTAACCCGGCGAAAATTCATTAGGGGTGTGGCTCTCTCCGCCGACAGCAGCTTTATAAGCACACTCTCGGCGCGCGCTCGCGGTAAACTGCACAGCCATAATTCCGCTAGTTTTTTCAGCCGGCTGCGGCAGGTTCGCTTCCGCGCAAGGGCCATTCTCTCTCTCTCTCTCTCTCTCTCCTCTTTCTTCCCGGCGTGCTCTCCTCCCTCTCTCACTTTGTATCACTCCGTCTCTGTCGCTCGCTCGCGACGTCTTTGTCCGCGCAGTCGTTCGTTCGTTCGTTCGTTCCTCTCTCTCTCTCTCTATCGGCTTTCTCCTAGCGCGAGACGCAGCCGCCGCCGCACAAACTCCGGGGAGAGGTGGGAGGAGGTCGTGTCGGGTGGGGTCGCAGCACAGCACACTTCGAGAGAGAGAGAGAGAGAGAGAGAGAGTGGGATCGCCGAGGGAGTGACGGAGGGTTGACAGGATGCATATAAGCTGCGCCGAGAGGAGGGAGAGGTCTGGGGGGGGGGGGAGCTTTGCAAGCTCTCATTATATAAACGTGATTACATCTGCTTTCAGGCTTTCGAAATGTGGCCTGGAGCACTACCGTTGATAGCGTTACTGGCACTTCTGCTACATCCAGCGAGGTGAGTTTATCGCTGTTGCGCACCATACTATCTATCTATATGTGTACATATGCATGTGTGTGTATGTGCTTGTACGCTGCGCTGCTCGCTCATGCCTCGTCGATCTACCTCTATCCGACTGTCGTCTATCTCTGTCTGCGTGTGCGTGCAGCGCTTGTTGATATATATATATATATATATATACCTATGTATTCCCGTCCTCCTCGGCTGTACTCTCTGCAAACGCGACAAACTCTGATGTGCGAAAGCGACTTTTTCAATTTTCCAGCAGCATTAATTAAAAAGCAATTAAATCAGCGTTGCTGCATTCGAGGTCCTCCAAAAAAGCCGCGTTTTTTTCACCTCAGCTCGTACTACTCCACCGCGATGTATATATACGATCGGGCGTTGTACACGCACTCCATCGCGCGAGTTCCTCCCTCCTCCTGTACGATCCATCACGAAGACGAGTCAGCAACAGTACACGTCCATCCGTTACCGCCGCTACAGTCGTTCTCTCTCTCTCTCTCTCTCTCTCTCTCTCTCTCTCTCTCTCTCTCTACTAGCTCTCAGCACCATCAGTGTTTTCGACTGAAACTCCGAAAAATTTCATTTCGTGTCCCTGCGAGAGAATCAAATAAGCGCTGCAGCGCGCGAACACGCGATATAAAAGATTTCGCGAGAGAGAGTTCCTAATCGACATTTAATTGCTTTACTTGTAGAATCGATGCGCTGCATATGTGTATACCTATAGCTCGTATAGTGAAAATTTAATTCCGCAGCTCGCGCGATACTTTTTACACGAGAGTCGCTCGTTGGATTATGAATACGCATTATCGCGACGTCCACCAGTTCGTATTTTTTTTTTTTTTTCGACGGCGTAACGAAAAAGCTCCAGCCGGTATATTTGCATGTATACTTAATTAACTGCGATTTTTCCGCCGAGCGTTGAATAACGTATGTATCGTCGCGTTTGAAATTCACGCGAGTGTCATCTCTCGATTCCATCGAATTATTCGCGATAACTGCGTTTGCATATTTGCGAGAATTTCGTAGTCGATTAAATGTATAATACGGCGTTAACGAGTCAACTCTTACAGTCGTAGACGAAGTTTCCAAGAAACGGGCGCGGAAAAAAATTAATTAAACGGCCGAGAAGCGATTTAATTTCAGAGTAGCAGAAATCTCGCGCATGTGTTTGTCGACGGCGAACAAAAAACGACAAGTATAACGTTTCATGCGAATTCCTCGAATAATTGACTTTTTTTTTTTTTTTAATGAAAAAGCGCGCGCGTAGTTCGTTTTCCAACAATCAATTACAGCGCGAAACAAGCCGGAAAAGTTGGAGCACTCCATCTATACACACAGCTCGGCAAAGCCCCATCAAATAAAGCTCCCGGCCGCCGGTGAAATCCCAAAGGTCCGTTCAAAACAATGATTACGTAAAGCGTTAGCGCGCCGTTAGCCGTCCCCTTAAAAGCTCCCCATCTTCCTCGGTTCTCTTCTCTCTCTCTTTCTCTCGCGCAATAATCATCGTCCCGAGCGCTCGCTCTCGCTTTTCTCGCTCGTGTGCCGCATTGACCGTCGGCGCGGCGCCGGGACATAAATAACGGTTCTCAGTGCGGAAAATTACGCGCCGACGCGCGCACGTAACGTCCGCGAGAGAGAGAGAGAGTAAGCGAGGGAGTTGGTGGCGGCCGTTCAGTTGCGCGCACGCTATGTACCCCACTGCTGGCCCGTCCCGGCGCAAATTGCACGAATTTACAGCGCTGCAACTGGTACTAAAACGCCGGAGCTCGTGTGTCGGGGAAAGAGAGAGAGAGAAAGAGAGAGAGAGAGAGAGAGAGAGAGGGAAAAAAAGGGACGAAAGAAAGCCATTTGGCAAAGTGGATATCCGGGACGATATATTTTTCCGCGTTTAAGGACCGGTCCCTGTACTTCCTGAAAACATAGAGGAAGCTCGCTTATATACTAGAACGTGTATACGTAAGCCTCGTGTACAGCCTCTAGCTCGCGGACTTAACTTTTCCGATTACCGCGCGATGGATCGATCGATCGGTACGCGCTGCATATACCTAGACTCTCCATACGGCGGACTTGGACGGTAAACTCAATTTTCTTCACTTTCCGGTTGGCTCTCTCTACATGCACCTGTGTGTGTGTGTGTGTGTGTGTGTGTGTGTGTGGGCTTCACCCACAGTGGCGCTATACTCGCGGATGCAAAAACATTCGCCGGTCGAGTTTCGTATTAGAGGCCGAGACGAGGGAGATGGAGAGCTTATTATGCGGCTGTGGTGGATTTACGAGTTCGCTGCGTAGGTATATCGAGTTTTCGATAAAAAAAAAAAAAAAAAACAAAAAGAAAAGAAAAGCGAAACGAGATACCTTCGCCGGAAATCGATCCCTGAGAGTTTTCGATCAAACTTGACTATATGCAGCTGTACGTGAGAAAAGCGCGTATAAAACAAAAAGCGGCGATGGAGTTTTTGATTCCGCTCGCAGGGCGAAAATGCGCCGGGGAGCGTAAAAAAGTCCGCAGCGGACGCTCTGTTTTATAGAGCTTTTTTGATGAACGCAGCCTCGAGCCTCCGGCCCGAAAGAGGTTTATATTTGAGGATCGTCTGCCTATACATGCCGTCCTCGCTTTCGGGGAGGATATATCGAGTTTTTATTTTTTCCACGCTCTCTGCAGCTCGCCGGTGTGCGGCTAATTTTCACGGCTCTATATTGACCGCGCTGCGATAGAGAGCCGTAGATCATTAATTTTTCCGCCGAGCACAACACCTCGCGGTGTATAGATACAGGCGGCGAATCCTTAATCCGAATTACATAGAACCGCGACTGCGTTATTAATTATACCGCTGAGAGAGCAAAGTCACGATTCATCGGAACAAACGGCTAATTCCGCACAGCAGTGATACCATTAGCGAGAAACATCCGGCCGCGGATATACGCCAGTCATACAAAGCCCCAGTGTGCTCGTTCGCTCCTCGAAAAGGCAATCCGACAAAAAGGCGCTGCGGAAGAATGAAAAACGAGCTTTCCTGCGCGCTCGCGCCCCAAGTCGAAAACTGGAGCGGTTATTAACGGTGAAGGGGGCGTACGGCCGCGCGTTGCATGTGCTCCGTCGTTTCGCGCACGAGTAGGCAAGCCCTCTCTCTCTCTCTCTCTCTCTCTCTCTCTCTTTTGTCGCGGATTATACACTCGAGGCGTGACTGCGCGGCCCGCCGCTGAAATTATCATCGTCGTCATCCGGTAAACCGACGGCTCTCTTTCTCGCAACGTTCGCGCGATTCTCGTTTTTATATTCGCCATAATGTACTTGCCGTAGGGCATCAATTTTTCATGAGCCGTTGCGCCATAAACGACGACACGCGCCGGTGACTCATTTTCGCCGGTTTTTCAGATATCAATCTTGTACATAGGGGAGGAGACGACTCGATTATGTCATGACTTTGGAACAGATGCTCCTCGCTTTCTGTCTCGAGTTTATACACAAGAGGGGCAGCTTCGGCGTATAATTACGCAGAGCTTTTTTATCGAGCCCCTTTGACCCTCGGCGCATTCGTCGCTGAAAGCGAATACGCGTGAATCGGATCAGCGAGCCTTTGAGGCGTTTCCGTTGCGGAGTATCAACGTGAGTAATCGAAGATTATTTTTCAGTCTCTCGTTTGACGTATCGCCGAAACGTTTAGACGCTCGTAAAGCTCCCATCTATCCGACGCGGAAAAATCACGGAAAGCTGCGAGAGATGGAGAATATACAGACAAATCGTCGTCGTCTCGTAGCCTACTTCTCGCGAATCCTTTAAAAATCGATCCCTCAACCGTACAGAGAGAGAGAGAGAGAGAGTCCAAACAAAGCTACGGCGATATATATAGCGAGGAAGAAACATCGCGGTACTTTAGCAGCTCTCTCTCTCTTATAGCGAGCAGGACGTGCAATCTCGCAGGATCGAGCGATTTCAGAGACTAAAGCCACGGCGTATAATGCGCTAAAAGCTCTCGCTGGCGCGCGCACACAGAGAGTATATCCCATCCATCTGCAGCAGCGCCAGTAGCGAAGACGTCGTCGCAGGTGAAATATTCAGAGCCGTCGTAGCCCGCGGCCGAGGGCTGATGAGAAACGCGCCGCCGTATCGTTTTCCTCCCCGACGAGCTCTCTCGGGGGCTTCTATTCAGAGTCTCTCTCTCTCTCGCGTGCGCCTTCTCGAGGCTCCCCTTTAAATACTTTTCATTATACTAACCGAGGCTAGTAGCAGAGCCTCTCGCTGCAGCAGCTCGCCCTTTCGCCTAAATACTTTCGTGCACTCGGTCAACCCTTCGCTTACTTTCTTTCTTCTCTCTCTCTCTCTCTCTCTACTCTGTCGTGCACGAAGCTCGCTCGCACACACGCGCGCCATAGTTTTCACCCACATTCCCGGCCCCTTTCGCTTTGTCATTCCCTTACTCCATTTTCCTCGTACACCACCGTCGTCGACGTCGTCCCTTCTTCTTCTTCTTCTTCTTCTTCTTCTTCTTCTTCTTCTTCTTCTCCTCCGCCCTGTCCTTCCTGCCATTTATTTTCCCTGCTCGCTCAATCATGCTGCCCCTCCCGCTGATCTCCGTCGCTGCTGTCCTCCTCTCGTCTCGGCCGGATTTTTTGCGCCGGTCTTTTTTATATGTCATTCTTTTCGCTCTCAACCCCTTGTGCGCGCTTCTGACGTCAAAAAATGTCGGATACAGAGGGGCCGCGACTCTACGCCCGTATTAAATTCTATTTGAGCGTCTAATGGGGGACGACGTACGGCTCTCGCTTTTGTGTGCGGAACGAGCGGGAAATTCGGGAAAATAATTCATTCTCGACTGGACATTCGGTCACTTGGACCGAGAGAGAGAGAGATATATAAACGATTTCTATTTCGCGCATCGAGCCATTCAAGGCCGTTGTCACGCGCGCGCGGTTACAGGACGCGATCGCACACGCCGCTCACGTATTTTAATTCGAGTTCAATTAGGCAAGCCGTTGCGCGGCCTTTAAATAGCAATCACTCGGCGCCACACTAAAAGAAGCACTCAGCGAGCGTATCAATTCCCCCTCGCTTATACTCTCTCACGCGAGGGAGCTGAACAATATCGACTAATTAAAGTGGATGGGCGAAGGGAGCGAGAAACTCTCCCCAAACTCTTATACACACGGGCAAGCTGCCGGTTCTTCTTCTTCTTCTTCCTCCTTCTTGGCTTCCTCCGCCGGCGCAGTTCGCACGTCACGGCTGGTACGCGCTACTTTCGCACGTTTGATGGGCCAAACATTTATCCTGTCAACACGCCACTCGCCTCCTTCCTTCCTTCCTTCCTACGTGTATCGGGTGTAGATGCCAACTATGTGTGTACGGGAAGAAGCGGGAGATTTCGTTTGTGTGCGCTTGTGTTTCTAGCTGCAGCTCTATATACCTTCCGGCTTATCTTTCCCTCTCTCCGGACGCGTATACAGTCGTAAATATTGGCGAGCGTAAGCCAGCGACGCGCTTATACAAGTGGTGAGAGTCGCGCTACGGTCAGACCGAGTTTCGCTCGAGAGCAACTTTCCAGCGCTGAATTAATTTCACGCAGTCGAGCTGCAACTTTCTCTCGTACGCTTTTCGCGCTGTCGCGAGTGTCGCTGACCCTCCGAGCCTCGAGGCTTCTTCCTCTCCTTCTTCCGAACTGTCTACTCGGATCGATAAAAATCGACTGTAAGAATCAGCTAGATCGGTCGGATTAGATCGCAATAAATATTCCAAGCGCGGCAGCTCGTAAAAGTCTATATACACACGCGAGACTCGAAGACGCCTCGCGGGAGACCGATAGCGTGTCTTTCGTTTTAGCCGGAATTACGAGGCTCGTATACGCGTCAATCCTGCCCGGACGGGCTTCGAGCTCGTGCTGGGCGCTATATACCGATGTAAGTATGTGTAGGTACATCGTAGTACACCCCCCCGCAAGGCCGCGTTAACGACTACTCGAAAACTACTCGCGCGAAGCCCCGCCGTCGCCGCGCGCGCGCTTCGATCTTTAACCCGTCCGTCAACTCTTCGCGGCGAGGGGTCCCCTTTGGCTTTGGAAACATTTTGATCAACGATGCGGTTGTATATCGCGAAATCCGATTTCAAGAAATCTCTCGGCGGCGTAACAGCAACGAGCTGCCGCGAGCGGTATAGGTCTATATAGAGTCGTAATACGCCCCAGATAATAATTATGCCCCGTGGGCGCGAGCTAAATAACGTCAAAGCAAAAATTCCTCATTCAAGCTCGGCATCGGCAGCCTCGCTCTCGCGGTAAATATAAATTCGCTCGTCGGCCCAGCTCTCTCTCTCTCTCTCTCTCCATTCATTCATCCGCCTCTCGTCATCCTGTGGATTTGCTCGGGCGAAATTATTGGCTCTCCGCCGTGGAGATCGAAATTAAAGCGCGATTAAGCGAATCACACGGCTCGCTTAATCAACGAAATTATTTTCGCTATCCGCGCGATTCGACTTCTTTCTATATTTATATGCGTATATGATATAGAACGAATTTTTCCGCTTTAAAAATTATATCGGAGCCGAGATTTCGCGTACACAAAAGCGGCCAGTAGTATACAGTATAGCCTACATATATATATATATATATATATATATATACGAGATGCGAGACAGCTATTCTCGCAGCAGCACCGCCGCCGCGCGTCTGAATAAAAGATAGAGCGCGAGTCTGTGCCGCGCTCGTCGGAGCCAGCAGCGGCGGCAGATGATAAAAAAGTCACAAAAGAAAATCCATAACAACCGAGCCAATTACGCGTGTGTATATGTATAAAACGCAAGCAAGCTATATATTTCAGGCGCGAATTTCCCCTCCGTGCGGGCCAGCAGGCTCGACGAGAGCAAAGAAGAAATCTGTAAACGAGCTGCATCTCTCATTAACGTGACCTGCTGACGGATCGCCGACTTGATTGTTTACCCATCGCACAATGACACGATCGAGCTTATTTATTTATTTTTTTTCACCTTGAAATCGCGCGGGGCGTCGAATAGATAACGATCGCCTCTTATAGTTTCGCAAAGTTGTCGCGTGAAAAAGCCGGTGCGGCGGCGTGTTTTCGTGCAAAGGGGATCAAGTCCCGTGTTCAGCGGCGTCCATCCATCTGCGGAGCCTTTATCGAGAAGAGCCTCTCTTTAGAGCCGTGTAGCTTGCGCGGGAGAGCTCCTCTCTTGACCGGCGATAATGCGATCGGATCGCGTACCTGTATATACTACTACACACACGCGCGCGCCCTCCCCCACAGCGATATAGATCGCTGCAGCCGTGACTTCGCCATGGCGCTCGACCCGGTAATTGGCTCGTTGTCGTCGACGTCGTCGTCGCTGCTGTTGCTGCCTCTCTTTTGCACGAACACATGCGCGCGCGCGCGCGCGTTTGTGTACACTGTACAGGGGGGGAAATCGATCAGCCCGTGAGTGAGAGAGGATTTCTACGCGGGCGGCTATTATTTACGGGCAATTTCGGGACGCGAGCGGCCGATTATATGCAAGAGGCCGCGAGTATATTCTTCGGATAATCGTTTGGTAATCGAAGCTCGATCAGTTTTATATTCTATATACTATATGGACAATTTTTCACGTGTCTGAATTCGTTTCGTCGACGGACGAGAGGCGTCCATTCAGTTCGGAAACGCGTTTAATGTCTCGCGCAGCTGTACACTCGGTCTTCAATGCGTTTAATTGTTCGCCTGGCGCTCGTGTATATTGCCAGAGAGAGAGAGAGAGAGAGAGAGAGACTCCCCGTCACGGCGGAATACCATTAGTTTTATTTGTGTTAAAGCGCGCGAGCGAGAGAGAGACAGAGTATGCAGCGCCATTCATTGCCGGTGATTGATTTATTCGCAGCCGTCGAGGCTGAATTTCGCGCTATCCCGGCTCTGCGATCTCGCGAGAGCCAACTAATGGAGGAGACGTGTACACGCATGGACGAGCGCTTTTTTGTTCGCTTGTGCCAATTTTTTGACAAATATCCCGCGGGCAATTTTAGCGACGTCGCGGATGATAACGAAAAAAAAAAAAAAAATTGCGAGGCGTAATTAGCTCGGGGAGCCGAAAAATTTGCCGAATTAATTGAAAATCCGAAATCTAACGCGGAGACGTTCGATCCGAGCATAACTCCGAGCTGGCGAGAAGCTGCTGAAAAAAGCGCTTGGAGAAAGTTAGAGGATAGAAGTTGAGCCGAAGTAGAGGGAGAAAGAGAGATAATAAACGAGAAAGAGGGAGCCTGGAAGTTTGCTCTCATTTTCTTATTTGCACTACTGCCCCCACCCTTACCTCCATTCTCGACTCGCAATTGACCTTCTCCGAGCAGTGCTCTTGCATACGCTTATGGACACGCTGCCGCATGCATATGCGCCGAGAGTAAACCCCTTGTATAGTATACCTATGTGTGTGTGTGTGTGTGTGTGTGAGGTGTATAAGCGTTATAAGGCAAAACGTGTGCATTGCGTTGCAGATGTGGGCAGCAGAACAGCAAGATGAACTTTCGGGAGAAGGAGAAGCAGGTGCTAGACAATATCCTCGGCCCCGGCAGCTACGACGCCCGCATAAGACCGAGCGGCGAAAACGGAACAGGTAAATATACGACCGAGCTGCTCGCTCGCACTCGAGACACGTTATACATCTATAATATTATCTCTCTATACTGATCGATCCATATATATTATTATGTATTTAAATCTTCAAACAAAATCACACCACCTCGCATCAAGTATGTGTGAACAAAGAAATATATATATATATATATATATATATTTATATATATGTATATCTCTATCTCTCTATCCACCCACTATATATTATACTCTACTGCGAGCATTCATAGGAGTCACTGAGAGTCTTCTATATAAGACCCATCACCATATCACCACCATATAGCGAAGGTATAACTATACATGCGACACAGCCTGTGTATACAATACGCACACTCGTGCGTGCAGGAGGATGCGACGCTGAATATTAAGCAGACGTATATAATACATGTATATGCGGGGGAGAGGCAGCCTGATTACTGCGGGCTCGCATCGCATTACACGGATTGCGCCAGGATTATAATTGCGAGGATTCGCTCATGTTTTTTTTTTTTTTATCCGCCCTCGCGTATAATACGCGCAGCCGTTTACTTTTCCGCCACCGCGCGCTACAGGAGAGGCATAATCGTATAAAATTAAGAGCCGCGGAAAAGAGGCGACTGCGCACGGCCGCTATAGCTCAGGCTTATGTACCACGTTTATTTGTTTATTCGTTTTCCACGGGCAAATATAATTCAGGCTTATCCGCTAAATAGTGGGGAGAGTATATAGTACCGAACGGACAACGACGAGGCTGCAGAGAACAAAGCGCGACGACCGATGCGAGCCAATTATTGCTTACCGAGAGCTCTCTATAGCCTCGTCGTTGTGCATGAAAGTCAAGCGAGAGCTAGAACGTCTCGGAAGTTACCGCGCGCCGAGAGATTAGGGCCGCAAGTTCCGAGGAACGATTTTATTTCGCTCGGCCGAGCAGCAATCCCCTCCCCTTCCTTTCACCAACCACGATGTCGCGAAGCTCAAAGGGTTCGATAAGTTCCGGGTAACGAAGTAATTAGAATTTTTTTTCGCGACTCGGTACAGTCGCGGAGACGACATCGGGCTCGACTATATACACGTCCTCGTTCGCAAAGAAAAACCGCAGAGCACACAGTGCGCACAGAAGGAGAAAAGGCAAAGCTCGAGCGAAAGGGGTAAAAACAGCGAAACACTCTTACGGCGTATGTACAGTCGAGGGCTTTTTCTCTCGCTTCTGCTGCTGCGGGGAATTCGATTGCGATCTCGGCGACGACGCTCTCTCTCTCTCTCTCTCTCTCTCTCTCGTGTATAAAGCAAGTGCGGCGCTGCAGCCGAACGAGAGGGAAAATAAAATTGAAGAGAGGACGCGGGAATGAAAATGAAATAGAAGAAAAGAAAGAGCAGCAGCAGCAGCAGCAGAGGCTTGAAATCCTCGTGAAAGGTGATGTATAATACGCGAGAGCGAGGGTGTGGAGAGCAGTGGCATACAGGGGAGGGGCATCGCAAGGGCGTCGGCTTGATGGAGAAAGGGGAGAGAGAGAGAGAGAGAGAGAGAGAGAGAGAGAGCGAGGCTCTCCAGCCGCCGCTGATTAGAATCCTAATTGACAATTAAGAACAAGCAACTACGCCATTACGGCGAGTGATTGCGCGATTGCTCTTTCATATATAGCCTGTCCCCTATCTCTCTCCCTTCAGCGGAGAGCTGCTCCGATAAACGATTTCGAGCGCGTCTTTCCAATAGTAGCTCGCTGATCAAAGGGACGACGCTCGCTGCTGCAGTTCTCCGAAAAATGCCCGCTCCTCTCTCTCTCTCTCTCTCTCTCTCTCTATATATATATATATACGCGAGGGAAAAGGCTAATGAATTTGCCAAAGAGCCGACTCCACCTGTACGATCGAATTGTTGCGCCGCATTGTTGGCGAGTTTAGCGTTGCAACTATACGCGGCGTATTGTTTAATTGAGCCCGCTCGGCACCGAGGCTGCTTTATTATCGCGCGGCGGGCGTTATTAAATCGTCGAGCGAGCGAGGAAATTTAATTTATGCTTTTACCGAGACGCGCGCAGCTACTGCGCGTCACTCTCGCGTATATACAACACTTTGACGAAACTCGCGAGCGAGCGATTGATAACACTGATTGAATACGCGGTATGACGTCGTCGCGCCGCCTCGGATTTCCTATACACCAGGGGCTTTAATTTTCTGACCCGCTTTATTATTGCGCGAAAGCTCCAATTACGGATTTAATTAACTACGAACAAAGAGGCGTCGTTATACGCGCGTGCTAGTGAAGGCTAAAAAATATACATATTTTTATAGAGCGAAAAAGTTGCTTACAGTAGCCTTTCGCGTACACACACACACACACACACACACACACACACACACCGAGCCGATACTTTCTTGATGAGCAATTATCGTGAATGACGGCCGTGATGAATGTAACGGAACAAACTGCCTGCTCGCTCGCACATTTCTCATCCACAAAAGAATTTCCTTAATTGAATTTGCTTATGCACTCGAGGTTCGCGAATTGGAAATGAGATATTGCAGCAGCAGCAGTCGGGGTCAGCCGGCACCGCGCCCCGAGCTTTTGTGCGAGCTTCTGGAGTGAAAAATTTTCCTCGAGCTCTACGTCTTATGTATACGCGTTATACTCGTCTCCCTCTCTCTCTCTCTCTCTCTCTCCTACTATATATATAGGTATACATAAGCTGCAGAGAGAGGAGATTCCGCGAGTTCGGTTATTTCTTCGAGTGCCATGTTATTCACGTTTTTCGCCCTCTATATTTTCTCTCCCTCTCAGCTCCCGGGCTTTTTTCTCTCCGGCAGCAGCTTCCACCCTCGTACTCCCACGGCAAATGCATTTGGAATACGCGTTGCTTCTAATATATATATACATATATATATATATATATATATATATATATATATATATATATATATATATATATATACGCGCCCGCGATATCATGGCTTTTTGTGTTCGCTTCTCGACCGAACGTCGTTTTAATGAAAAAAAAGCTGCGACTGTGTAAATAGAGCTCGAGAGAATCGTCGGAATCGGAGTTAAGATAACCCCGCGGGCTTTTTACGCGTTAATTACGTCATTTAAATTCCCCGCCACGCGCTCGCTGCTAAGCTAATCTCTAATCAAAGGGCTTTAAAGCACAATCCGAGGACGGCGGGCTGTTTGATTGTTTTTAATGAAATTCCTAATGTAAAGGGGCGATGATTGCAGGTTCGAATAATACAGCTACTGGTTCAGAGTCATCCTCGCGGAAGGGGCAAAATTCGAAA
The DNA here is from genome assembly GCA_024372645.1 of Trichomalopsis sarcophagae. Taxonomy (NCBI): domain Eukaryota; kingdom Metazoa; phylum Arthropoda; class Insecta; order Hymenoptera; family Pteromalidae; genus Trichomalopsis; species Trichomalopsis sarcophagae. Next base: position 4,046,533 of record QLSS01000001.1, read on the forward strand.
TCATCAATGTATCCGTTCGGGTAATTGGAGCAGTAGCGCGGGCTGCACTGCTGCAAGCTTGAATTATGAATACACGGGCGTCGCCGAGTGGATCAAGGCCGGACATTTTGACGGTTTCGCAGCTTCGCGAGAGTAGCTCCGATGGCCTTGCCGTTACTGCAGAGGTCGACGAAAGCGCGCGCGGGTTTATTTTTAGGCTGCTCTCGCGCCAGAGCTTTCTGGTCTTCTCTCTTTCTTTTTTTTTTTTTTTTTTTTTTTTTGCCGCAGCGCGCAGCGGCCCGAGGCTGTGTTTACGCGCGGGAAAAGGGGATCGTCGCTCTGGTTATAGTATAATAATGCAATTATCATGATCACCGTGTATTATATATCTGCTATACCGGACCAAGTAGCAGCGACGCGTATTATTTTTTCAATACTTACTCGAAGACGCGTACGCTAATCCGAGCTTTCGCGCAGTTTACGCCGTAAAACCCTGCGAGCTTTCGCGCGCGTATAAAGTTTAAATGGAATTTTGAAAAATTAATAGCTCGAACTCGGTAGCGCAGGCATTAGCGTAAAAATTGCCAAGTTTCCGCTGCGCTGCAACGACGGGAGTTTTGAAAAAGTGCGGACGACGCATCCGATAAGCCCTGCATACGCTCTCTGCAAACATTCTCGGAGCTCCGCATCGCCGGAATACTCGCTTAACGAATCTTTTTGCCCGTAGAGCTGCGAAAAAAAAAAAAAATAATAAAGTAATCCCCAGGTGTGACACTCGTTGGATTTGAGCGCGTAAGTAAAATGATCCGATGCAAATAAAAAAGAGCGAAAGGAAGAATTAATCCGACGACTAAGACGCAAGGGCGACAAGATAGCAAAGAGATAGCAAAAAATAACGTTATAATAGAAGGAGCAGAGAGGGAGAGAGCGGAGGAAGGCACTTAACTCCTACGACACTCGAGCCACGTCGGCTCAACGCCAGATAAGAGAGAGCGAGAGAGACAGAGAGCAAAAAGGAGCATCAGACACACTCTATATTAGAAAATTGCGCTCGCGCGGGATATGACTCTCTCTCTCTCTCTCTCTCTCTCATTCTCTTAGTCTATGCGCCAGCGCTTATCTGCGCTGTATCAGTGTAATCAAGCCTCAGCTCTCTCTCTCTGACTTGAGGGTCGCTCGAAACCCCTTTCTTATATAGAGTACGCGAGCCTCGATTACCGCTGCACGTATATGCCACAGTGGCCGTCTCGGCGGACACGGACCTTTTCCACTTGCTCGGGGGGATATAGGTATATATAACCCGGGACGACGATCGGCGATTCTCGAGATACCGTCTTTTTTCCTTCGCACGTGGTGCCCGAGGGGATCGTTGATTGGACGCTGCCTTGGAACGGCTCGATATTGTTACTATTATGCAGCTTGGATTTTTGTTATACATTAAAGAGAACTGCCAGACATCGCGGATTGAATTTCGCAGAAAACAAGCGAGAAAGCTGTTCCAGAGCTGCCGAGAATCGAAGAGATTGCTTTTTAATTTTCGGTATATAACGTCGAGTCGTCGTCGTCTGGGGCGTGAAAAACTTTTAAGTAAATTAAGCTCTCGCAAGAGAGAGAGAGAGAGAGAGAGAGAGTGAGAGAGAGAGCTGACGGGCCAGCACTTCATTTCCCGGAATTAATCTCGTGTTCTCGTCGGTCGCGCGCGAAAATAAGACGCCGAGTGTATTAGATGTCGTGTCCCGGCGAAAACACGACTGACCGTGTATATATCCTCTGGAAATCCTTGTACACCCGGTTTTATAATTCTTTTGAGTCGCTAGTATATAGCGCCGCGAATTACGTCGCCGTCGATCGACTCCTGCGCGGAATCGATTTCCCGCCTCCAGTGGATTATACCCCGACGAGCTCGAGAAGAAAAAAATAAATTGATTCGAAATCGAAGAGATTGCACTTCAAAGCGAGGAAGTAGATTGGCCCCTTGCGCGATATGTCTTTGACGACGTGTACTCGCGCGCGATTCCGAAGCGTCGGGAAGATTAAGTGCTCCGCACGTCTTCTACCATGTATATACCTATATACGTATATATTTATACACACGCCACTTATCTTCATTGCCGCTCTCGCGCGAGCTTTCTCGGAGAGAATCAATTCCACGTCCGGTATTACAGCCCCGAAATAATCTCTCGTAATTCCTATCGAGTTTATACGAACGTTTGCGCTAGGGCAATTCAATTTTTGTAATTTTCCATCCCGCGCGCTCGCAAAATTCGCGCACTGATGCAAGCTCTCTCTCTCTCTCTCTCTCTCTCGCGAGCGCGGGAAAACCAATTAAGAAGTTAAATTTGCAGAGCGAGCGCTCGCCAAGTTACTTTAATGATTCGCCCGTCTTTTTAACAACGGCGAGTGGGGTCGGATTAATTTTTTCATTAGAAAGAACATTTCCGCACTCTCGGGTGTTTAGAACACGGCGTCTTTTTCTCCGCGCGTTAGCGTATATACATAAAGCGTAGGGGCGGCAGCTGACGCGCGCGTTTGTTTATGGCAATAATAATACTAAACAAAGACTGCGCCGGGCGACTCTTATTTAGCGCTAAGCTGATTAACAAACACGAGGACGACGACGTGTGCGTATATAAGCGATGATGATACATTATATAAACGCAGCGGGCGGCACAGAGAGAGAGAGAGAGAGAGAGCATAATACACATTGTCCGAATCGAAATCCCCGGCGCGCAGAAAGCTCGTAAATTAACGGCTATACGACTCCGAAATCTACTCTGTACTCCCCCTCTCTTTCCCTCTCCTATATACATGACCTTATTCGATCCCATACTATGCTGCAGCCGTATGATTTAACCGTAGTGTAGGATGAATTTTAAGTATGCTAATAGGAGCTTAGATAGCTGTGCGTGTGCACACTTGTATCTGTACACATTTGACGCCGGTATATTTTGTGCGTTCGTCCGATATAATGAGAGCCCCTCACGGCCGCACGTCCTATATATATATATATATATATATATATATACATCCTCCCACGTATATACACACGTGCGTGTGTACGAGATTGTCGTAGTCACTGTATACATCCAACATCCCAGCAGCCCTTCACCCTCTCCGACGTTCGACGGGATTTTCGCCGCACGTACGAGGCGCGCGTGTGTCTACTCAAGCGGCGGGAGTCTCGTCTACCGTTATATTATCATCAGTATGTATATATAGACGGCACATATAACACCAAAGCAGAATAAGAGCACTCAATTAGAATATATTTATACATATATATTATATATTATACACGTACGTATCGATGTTTTGTACTGTGTTACATGCCACGACATGTGCCAACTTTGCTTCGCTATATGTAACTTTCACATTTATATCTCGCCGAGGCTGCGGATAAGCGATGAACTAACGCCATCGGCTGTGTAGCTAATATATACTGCAGTTCTCGATTCACCTATGTATTACACCGATATGTATGCTACGCTGGGACTAGCTTTCACTCGCGTGTTATACACGAAGCTTCTTATTAGTCGAACATATACTATACACGAGTCTGACACGTCATTTGCGCTTGATCGACGCGATCGTCCTCGTCGACAAAAGAGTTATACAAGAAAAAAGGCAGAGAGCTTTTTCGAAATAATCAGAGATCAAAGCGCTTAAGCTGCGTGTTTCGAGCAGTAAGACATCCAACTATAATCGCTGCAAGCTCGCTTAATATATTCTCAAGCGCAACGATCACGCGGACACGTCGCTGCAGCAGCAGCAGCAGTAGCATCAGCCTAGGCGGCGGCACAGAGCGAAGAAGAATCAGCGGCTCGATCGATCGACGACGAGCGCGCGCCGCGACCCGGCGCCTGCCTACACTCCCTCTCTCTCTCTCTCTCTCTTTCTCTCTGAGCCACTACTCTGGCGGATGTACAGAGCGAGCCGCCGCAAGCTCCGTCCACACCGGTCAGCTGCGCGAGCTTTCTCTTCTTTTTTCCTCCCAATTAATGCAGCGTCTCGAGACGCTGTCGTCGGAGTATTGTTATTGTTATTATGACTCGGCAGGCGCGACACGAGGCTCGCTTAAAATTCAAAAGCTCCCCGCTTAATGCATGCAAATCGCATGCGACGACTAGGTCGACTCGCGCGAAGGAGAAACAATTTTATCGACGCGAGAATATCGAGTGCACCTAGCATCGCTTGTACGCGTTGTAAGACCTATAGGAAATATATATATATATAGCGTATAAAAGCCAGAGGCCAGGTCGAGAGACAAACAGACGTGATTCGACGAGGATAGAGATAGGGTCATCCGCGCAGCTCTGCTCTCGAGGTCCTCGTCTCGCGTTGTCCATAGCGGCTGGAATGCTGATCTAAGAGTATGCGGTCGCAAGCGGCGTTCCTCTCTCTCTCTCCGAACACAGCACTACTCAAACCTTACCTGCAAGCTGCAGAGACGCGCGTGCGGTGCGGTTAGGCTGCAACTCCGGAGATATGCTGAGCACGCCGAGCGTCTGACATCGAGAATTATGCAAATGTTGTGCGAACGGGCCTCTATATACATCTATATAGACGTAGAGAGAGAGAGAGAGAGAGGGACGGAGATAGTTGCCGAGTGCGCTGCTAGCGATTATTGCATCCCGAGACGTCGTCGCAGTCGGGCCGAGTATTGTTATATACCTACACTTCTTGCAGAGAGAGAGAGAGAGAGAGAGATTTCAATCGGATCGGCATATTTCGCGCCGCGATCAAAAGCCAAAGCTACTGCCTCGAGTGGCCCGCACTCGAGGACATATTGCGCGCCCCAATACGGATATATGCGCGGCGCAACGAACGATCCTTACCAAACACTCGAGCCCGAACAATTTCCTAGCTCTATTGCTTCCACTCGCTCTCCCCTATCTCTGTCTTGCACAGCCAGCTGCTTTTTTCGAGGCGAGTATCAAGGACGACGTCGAGGCAATTTTCCATTTTTTTTTTCCGCGCCGCGTTGATGGATCGTTATGCGGACGGAAGAGAGAGAGAGAGAGGCCAGTTTTAATTGGATAAGGATAGGGGGCGCGCTAATATCGTGTGTCGGCGCTTCGAGAAGCCGAAAAAAGCGAAGCTTTCGGTTCCTTTGATATCTCGTTAAATTCGGCTCGTTTGTCTTGATTAACGCGCTTGATTTCAATGCGAATATAAATACTCCGAGCTAGTACATCACACACAAATATACATAACAGTCGTCTCCTAACTAACGTTTTAAAGCCTCGTCTATATCGAAACGCCGACGCGCGACTTCTTTATGCTAAACAACGAACTCGAAATAAAGTAAACAAAGACGGATAAAGTAAACGAGGGAGCTTTGCGCGAAAAAACCCCCCCCCCCTACCTCCTCCCGCGGCTCTGCGAACACGAACGAGGCGAAACAGCGGCACGGCGCGAAAAAAGGACTCCTGAGAGAGAGAGAGAGAGAGAGAGAGAGACGCAAGCATCGAAACGAGCGCTTTCGAAGTCACGAGTTTCTCTCTCTCTCTCTCTCTCTCTCCGTCGACCGCCGCAACTTATAAGAAGACCTTCTCGCTTTCTCCAACACAGAGAGAGAGAGAGCCGCTCGTTGATTGCGTTCGGGGCGATATTGTCGTCGGGGCAACCGACCGCGAAAAGAGTCGTTTCCTCTCTCTCTCTCTCTCTCTCTCGTGAACGGCAACTCGTTAAAGAAGTTGTAGCCTCGCACCAGCGGACAGCAGCAGCAGCAGACAGAGAGAAAGCGTCGATTCGCGCTCAACTCGCGCCCCGCGCACACAAAAGCTACGAGCGCGCAGATAGTCCCTCTCGGAAAACTTTCGTTTGCGCGAGAGCTTCCCTACCTCTATATCTCTCTATATATATATACATCCGCGAGTGTATATATAAATGTATAAGGCGTCTTTATCTATCTATCTGGATCTCGGAGCTTGCGAGCAAGCGCTCGGAGCTTTTGTGCTCAGCAAGGGAGATACAGAGAGCAAGGTGTAGACGTTACGCGCCGATTTACGCGATAATTTTGCTAAATTTTACGCGAAACTGCCGCGCTATATACGCACACCGTGACTCCTCTCCTTTTGTTCCTGTTGTTGTTTCTGTTTTTCGAGCCGAGTAAGCACGCTCTTCCTATATATATATACCTCTCGCGGGCTTCGGTGTATCGCAGCGGAGAAATAATTGTTAGGACTTATCTCTCGCGTGTGTATATAATATATAGAGCTCGATATATGTGCGGGTATGGAGCGCGTGTATCACGAGAGGAAGAAGAAAGACTCGCGTTTAGAGAGATTGCTTTCTGTCTTTCTCTCTCTCTCTCTCTCTCTCTCTCTCTCTCTCTCTCTGTCTTATTCTGCTGCTTCCTCGCGTTTTTTCGCCGACGAAATATCGTAACGAATATATACGCGGTAGAACACGCGATAAGGAAATAATTAAGTTCCGTTTGCGCAGTGCGCGCGCAGCGGATAATCCGCGCGGCTCGAGAGACTTATCGCGCGTCGGCTCCGCTTTGAATTGGAGCGAAACGGAAGATAGGCTTTTTGACGCGGAGTTTTCACGACTGTGAAACGACGAGTGTATTATATACAGTGAGATCGTTTTAGACGATAGCAAACGAATCCGCAGTGCTCTTCTCGAGCCCTTTGCATGTTTCAAAGCAATAACACGTATAACTCTTTTGTCGTCATTAAGTGTCGAGAGCTTCGAGGTTTAGAACAAAGAACACATTATTATACGATATCATATCTTCACGACAAACGTACTTTTCTCTCATCATGTTCAAACTCGAACAGACAAAACGAAAGAAAAAAAAAATTCAAACTGCCATCGATATGTCTCCTGAGAAATGACTGATTTGTAAAGAGGGGCTCTATTGTTTTTGCCCTTAGATGGGCCGGCCATTGTCCGGGTAAACCTGTTTGTGCGAAGCATTGCCACAATAAGTGACATCAAGATGGTAAGTATTATTGAACGAAATGCTAAGCAAGCAAACTGTCAAACAAAACGAATCTAAACCCACTGCAATATAACTTAAAAGAATATAATAATTGATATTATATACCATAAACAAGCAAGCATAAGCAAGCGCATATACATAGAACGTTAAAGAATGTGTACGATAACTAATGCCAGAGTATAAACATAGCCTGTTTACGCCTTTTTTTTTGTTTTTTTTTTCCTCTACACATATAAAACTGCGAATAAACGTGTATACTAAAATAAACAATTATAAACGAAAATGCAGCTTTTCGACTTCTCTCGCAGCTGGCATATGCATATATCCACGTATACATACCGCGAACGTAGTATATAGCCCGCGAAGTTGAATTTTTTCGCATATATTATACATTGCCCGTGCTCTCTTCTCTTTTGTTCTTTTACATATATACATACGTATTATACATATATATCTATGTCTATCCCATTTGTATATTATACATTGCTATTACATTATATCTTACTGTTGAATATGATATGAGCATAAACATTATATATATATATATATATTATATTATATACATATCAAGCATCGTACATGACATCGCAACTGTTTATTTATACATATACATAATTATAGTAGGCGCAATAGTATATTATATCCATGAAAGTACATACCCCTTAGGGTGTAGCGTATATCCGTCATAGTAAATCCCTTATGATTTTTTTTTTCTATTTTTTTTTTTTTGGAAATCTCGTATTCAATATACTGACTTGCCAGAACTCAACCGATGCAACCGATTGACCGAGTTCAGAGACAATCATCCACGTATACGATACATCAGACACACACACGCACACGAACGTATAAACGAACACACGAGGACGGCAAGAAAGAAAGAGAGACGTCGACTGTATAAGCCAGCGTAGAACACAGAAGTATAAAAAGAAGTACATAAGCGGAATAGTGCTAGTAGCAGAGGCAAAAAAACATCTCTGAGAGTCGCAACTGACCTGAGACATTGTCGACTCGCTCCTCTCTCTTTCTCTTTCTTTTGCACGTATAAACTCGCTACTTTTTTCTTTTTTTTTTCTCTTTCTCCACATTCCTCCTACACACGCGGGAGAACAGTCTTTCTTGGATCAAAAAACGCACCTACACAAGGAACAGAATGCGCACACGTTGATTTCTCTGATACTCCCGAGCATCGTGTACGTAATGCATCGTTTTTGACACAGATACGCATATGTATACGACATGCGCCTCTACATTTATATATACATACATTATCTCCCGATTGATCATCAGCTTGAGCCCCCAGCATATATACTTAGAATAGAGAAGCAGGCATGCGGCATTTCAGCTTGTTTTATTGACCAGAATCATCGAATTACGATGATGATGATGATGATGATGATGATGACGAGTGAACGCACGTATACACGAGCATAATGTCCCAGCGAGTGCAGAAGAATGAGTGTATATAATAATGCTGCTTGCCAGGGCGACGTGCAATCGGAATATGTATATAATATACAAATACTCGCTCGCGTGAAAACTGTATACTCTCCCGACAACGAAGACATCCTTTGAGTAATCAGTCGCGTCGCCCCGACAAGCCGTAGGCGACGAAGGGTTGTCTATAGATACGTTGTATACTATACGACCCCTCTATACACACACACGCACACACACACACACGATACACGCCTGTATATACATATACATCGACACACGTCCTGACAAACAGCAGAAATGCATTATACCTCCATTACCACCTCCTATACAGAGCAGGCGCTCGCGCGATCTTTCGTCGTCATTTGGCCTAACAAGACACACGTCTCCTGTGAACATGCAACCACGGCTTCTATACTCACACACACACACACACACACAGACACGGAGCTTTTCTTTCCCGCACCCCGTCATCTTATTCCTTCGAAGATCTCAGCTTACTTTTGAATCCTCCGCAGCCCTGGCTCAAGTGTCAGTCGCCGACGACACGGAGGCAACCTCATAGTCGTCGACACCTACTCTCGCCCAGAGATCATCTCTCTTCCTGTATTAGCAGAGCTGCTTCGAGCATATGTGTATACGCGAAGGACATGATACAGGCATTTCCCTCGAACCCTTTTGTCGCGACTCTTATGCACTGGTGTACTGTGTACATACTCCGAGAGTATACTCTACACATACACGCGCAGCCGCCGGATATAACGTGTCAAACGCCTCGTGGACACGCGAGCTTGCGCGAGTCTCGAGTCAATTAGCGGAGACATATAAATTTTCACGAATTTTCCAAATCTCCGGGACGAATTAACGAGTCCGCGACTGCGTCATCAGTCCTATCGCCTCGTTAAACATCGAAAAAAAAAAAAAAATACGCCACTGGATTTCCACATCGGCTAGCGTCGAAACGAGCTTTTTCCGGCAACGCACAGAGAGAAAGTGTGCGCCGGTATATACATCGCCGGTTTTTTTTCGATTGTGTGCTCGAGCTGACGAGGTGCTTTGAGGCTTGCTATATACTATAGGGTTTTACGAGCGCGTGTCGCTCTTTACTATACTTACTATCTCGCGACGACTTCTCGTTCAGTTTTAAGTAGGACTGCAGCACGACTCGGTTAAGTAGTAACGGACTTACGTGCGCGCTCGCGCGATCTCTATAGCTGCTGCAGTAGTATCGGGCATCAAGAATTCAGGAACAGAGGAGGAGAGAACGTTAACGACTTGCCAGGCAGTTCTCGTGGAGTAACGCGCGCAGGAAAGGACGTATCAATTACATCGACTAATCGCGAGTACACAGAGAGCTGTTTGCTCGTAGCGCACGCGAACGAAAAATATTGATTCTCGCGCGAGCTGAAAACTTTGCTATGAGGGAAAAAAAAAGGGGAAGAAACGCGATTAATCGCGTAGTTCCGAGAAGACCGACCGCTCACGGGATTTAATTACCATCTGCTTACGCTCGGCGAAATGTTTGAGAAAAAAGTTTAATTACTTTCATTTCCATGTAGATCTACAGGAGAGAGAGAGAGAGAGAGAGAGAGAGAGAGAGAGAGAGAGAGAGAGAGAGAGAGAGAGAGAGCTGACTGTAAAGCGAACTATCTCGTACATAAAGGCGAAACTCGTGAAATTCAGTTACGCGTGTTTCGGTACCCTATAAAAAAGTCGCCTGGGAAATTAATTTCGCCAAGGTCCGATGATACATTCCGAGATATTTTCGCACCTATAACGGCAGCGCATCAAATCCGAGCCGCGGGAGAAAAAGCCGAGATCGAGCGCGGCTGCATTCGGCTGTCCGTGACCCGATTTCGTGCGGCTATGAATTGCTGAATATACCATGTCTCTCTCCCCCACCCTCGTCTTTATCAAAGTCGCGGCCAGCGTCGTCGTCGTCGGGCAAAAAGTAGGCCACTAGACGATCTTTCGCTTCACACATGGCCGTTTCATCAATGAGGAAATTGAATAAGCCGCCCAGGCTGCACTGCTACTGCCGAGAGATATATTTCTTTATAGGATATATGCCCGTTCGTACAAAAGCTCTTTCGTTGCATTTGCCTAAGCTTGTTTATACACGACGTTGGATTTTTCGAGGAATTTAGGTATGATACTTTTTTTGTAGAACCGCGAGAGAAAGAGAGAGAAGTATATCGTCGCGTGCTTCCGAACGAATTCATACACGGAAATCAGTCAATATACGCGAGGCAAACGCAATAAACAGGCAGCTCGCCGCGGTGGGAATTATGAAAAACGCGGGGCGCATATTTCACGAGCTCGCCGGATAGTTTTTCCCCGCGTCGCGTTATAACTTCGTTATAAACAAGCGATCGCGCGCATATTTTTGCATTTAGCTCGTGAGCGCGGCCGCGAATAAATTGGCCAAACGGTGAATTTTTCGCGGTATAAACACGCGCCGTACATACTTGATTATTGTAGGAGCATAAATACACCGGCTCCGATATTTTCCTCACATATACAGAGCACTGCACGCGTCGACGTACATATTTCCCGCATTGATATTCGCCGCGTGTGAAAATATACCCAACACAGAGTCGTCACGTCCCGAGCTTTTTTTCAACAATTCCCGAGCTTGCGCGTAGACTCGCAGTGGTGCTCGACGGGGGAGGACCGAGAAAGCTCGATAAATGGCTAATGGACTACTGCTCCTCGCGCTCGTCTTTTCGCCCGGTGCTCGCGTGCAAGAAACGTGTGCTCGTCAAAAATCGAGCAACCGCGAGAATTACATCGGGGTATGTATAGGGAGAGAGGCTGCAGCAGCACACACGCCCACGCAGAGCAATCTTGTTACGGAGCCGAGCTGCGAACCACTCGGTAATTTCGTTTTCGACCGGCAGCCCTTTGACCGAGTGCGCCGATCCTCTGTGCGCGACGTGACGCTAGATAGATAGATAGAGAGAGAGAGAGAGAGAGAGAGAGAGAGAGAGAGAGAGGAGGAGAGCCGTTTGTGTGTGTGTGTGTGTGTGTGTATACGTATACTTTGGAAAATTCCATTGTGCCGTAGATAGTCGAGGTAGTGTGTATATCTACGCCGAGGAATATAATGGAGTCGTTAATGGCAGGGAGGCCGCGCGATAATTAAATGCAGCGCGCATCGAGTTAATGCGCCGCCCTCCGAAGCTTGGCCGCGCTCTGTTTTTATACGCGCGCGGCTTTGTCGCGCGCCGCCGCAGGACAATATCGATACCCGCGAAAAATTAACCGATGTGCGATAAACCGCGAGCTTTCTTCTCCGTCTCGTAAAATATCGAGCTGCGATCGTAAACAGCCCTCGAATATTTTCCACGCGGCCTCGAAAATTCACGCGAAAAAGACAGAGAAAGCTCGCGATCGGCTGCAATTAATCAATACCCCGAGACTCGTCGGCGCACACACAACCAGCCCTGACTCTCTTTCTCTCTCTCTCTCTCTCTCTTCATTCAAACGGACCCGGCGACGCCGACACACATAAAATTTTACGAGAGAGCCTACACGCCGCTCCGAAATAAAAGGCGAGTATAGACGAACAAAGCCGCTGTATAAAATCGAAGCGCGCGGACGCGGTAACGAAATTAACTTCCATTAAATCCAATCAGGCGCAGTGTGTGTGTATCAGGCGGCCGAGAAAAGCCATGTTTTGCAGCTTGCGAAAATTCGCGAAACCGTAGCGCCCGCGATTTTCCCCAATGGCCGTTGTATAGTATGTACTGCTGGGAGGGTTTGCGCAGAGATGCGCCAGCTCTCTAGCGCGCGGGGATTACCCTCGGTAATCCGCAACGCGCGTATTTCGGCGTGCTCGATAAGTTGGAGCCGCGTAAAGTTGAGGGAATTACCGGTATGTTGCGCAGCCGAGAGCTGCGGTGTATTCTTTCGCGCGGGAGATTCAAATTCTCATAAATCTCGCGCGTCCGATTTAGCGGAAAAGGTATTTCGATTCATCACACCGCGTCGAGTTAACAAACTCCCGAGACATTCTCTCGACTGAGCATCAAGATCTTTCTCTCGCGTCGCGGACGGAGATATCGCGGGATAGAACGGAGCTGCGAAAGAAATGCGGGACGATTTATCGCCCCGAGTAAAATCTCCGAGCGGAAAACGATCAATCGAGATTGAAAGCTTGCGCCCGGCGCAAGGAAGACGTATGTATTATCGCGGGACGTAAAACAAAGCGACGCGAGCGTATATAAGGCGATATTGCGCTGCTGCTCCAATAACTGCCGGGGAATATAAAACTCGCGCTACTGTTATCCCCGGGAATACGGCTAATTGTAGTAGTAGTAGTAGTCGTCGCCGAGGATTATTTATTCGCCTCGTATACTTTATGGCGCTTGGCTCCATATATTCTTTCGTTGAAAGGGAATTAGCTTTAAATCTCGACGGATAAACGAGAAAACAGCCGCGACCATTATTATACCCCGAGAGCGCATTATATCCATCCGAAAATCGATCGATTACGAAGAAAATTAGAGCGCGCGACGCTCCTTAGAGCGTAAACGTATATATATATATATTACCGAGCTGCAATTTGTCACGATCGTCGGCCTTTTTCCGCTCGGTCACAGATGCTCGCGCGACCTAAAAGAAGCGAGAGCCAAAAGCGCGTTACAGTCCGGTATTTCCTCTTCATTATACATAAGCGCCGCGCAAGCCCGCATATGGGGCTTTTCGCGCTCCATACCGTAACGAGTTTGCGCGGCACAAAGCTCGCGATCGCGCTCGGACAACAAAAAAAAACCGCACATAGAGGGAAAAGGCAACGTGTATAATTCCCAGGGCTATTTACTGTTTTACGCGCGCACTTTTCTCTCGGTTCTTCACCCGCCCGTGCATGTGTGTGTGCTCGAGTCTCTACGCGCATATGCGGAGAGAGACACTACGGCATGGATTTAGCTCGGCTCTCTCTCTCTCTCTCTCTCTCTCGCAGCGCGTAAAACGCGCGCTCGCGGATAAAGATGCGGTCGCGCACCGCCAGCTTTTGTGCAGCGGCGCGCGGCAATCTGCGCGGGCGCGTATACGCGACAAAACATATATACGAGTTTGTATGTACGACATGGGAGGGGGGAGGGGGGGGATACGTCGACTCGACGCCCTCCTGGCTATTGTACGCGAGCGCGCGGATATCGCGCGCCGCCTCGTTGTTCTCGGGAATTAACGCGAATTTTCACGAGCCTCTACTGCACCGTCGAGAGTTAGCTTCTGCGGCCGGAGTTTTTACCCGTTGTTATGCGGAGAGATGCGCACTTTTGCGTATTATACGGAGATACCGCGCCTCTCTCTCTCTCTCTGTTTCCACGGAGGGATTTTAGCTTGTTGCGTGTATTAGTGCGCTGAACGGCTGGATTTTTCTTTTTTTTTTTTTTTTGGTGCTCGACTAATTCTCTCTCTCTCGCTCGGGTGGGTGGCCGGGAGATTCTCTCGGAAACGGCTATTATACGCGAAAATCGTCGAGGATATTTTTATCGAGTCGTATATTAAGGAGAGATACGAGTGGCCTTAAATATTTCGCGAGCGGTGTGTATACTACGTACACAAGGCTATATTTATTGAGAGATTGATCGCCAATGGGGGCAATAAAAGCGCTCGCGCGCTCACTGAGTTCTGAAATCTGATTGTCCGCGTTATACTGGAGCGGATATTTATGACGCGAGATCCATCTCTCCCCCGTCCGACCATACTCGCTCTTTACTACTTAAAACATCACTCCGTGAAGTGGACTAATCTCAAGCCCATTTTGCTCTCCTGAAAACGTCTTTTGCTGAGCCAACGACGACGCTCAATCTTATCTCTAAAGACCGCTTGAACTAATCGATAAATACACACATGCTCGTATAAGCCACCTGCTATTCCCGTAAATATCCTTCTCCCTTCTGCACGTATATAATACACACAGACAACGACGAGCGTACATAAAGTGTCGTCGTCGAGCCAATAAAACGCAATTTATTAGGGCGCACGTAGGCGAAAAAAAATTATATTTATTCGCTCGCACAACACACACGCACACACACGAACACACACAGTCTGCTCTCGGCGAGCGTCGAGTTCGCGACTCCGATAAATGAAGCTCGTTAGATCGATCGAGCATAGGAATAAAAACATGCATATGTAGAGGTGGGTAGGAGGGACAAAAAATTAAAGCCGCCGGTCGACGGAAGAGAAAGATATATAGCCCCGACTGCAGGACGATCGGGGGTATATCGAGGGAAAGTGGCTATAGCGTATACATTCTGTGTACATATCGCAAGATATTAAAGGCGACGAAGGAAGAAGGGGAGGAGCGACGACAGAAAATAAAAAGGAGGTTATAGATATACACACACACGCACGCACGCAGGCACACGTATAAGAGAGCGAGCGAGAGAATCGCCGCCGTCGGAGCAAAAGGTACACAAAGAGCTGGGCAAAGAGATTTACGACTTGCGGGTATATATAAGTGCAGTGTACTGCCGAGTATACGGGGAAGGGAATATGGCAAAAGTGCAGCTAGCTCTTTCTGTGTATGCGTGTGTGTGTGTGTGTGTAGGCGAGGGTAAAAATGTATCTCGCGCTATATACGACGGCTCGCTCTCGCAGCTCGCGAGATTTATGGATTAAAGCGTGCGCCGCCGCGGCTTTAAAAATTATACGCAGACGATGTGCTCTCGATTCGATTATATAGATCGTCTCTATAGTGCGAAGAGGCGTGGGATATGTCCTTGTACGAGGAGAAATATTCACTGATACACCACCTACTACTATCTTACTCTGATGTCTCTCTGTGTCTGTTAAACAACAAAGCGCCGAGCATCACACATTATACTTACGGCTGACTGATTAATTTCTTGATTCTGTTTTATGCTATGTTAGATGGGCCCGCGGTTGTCCGTGTCAACATATTTGTTCGAAGTATCTCAAAAATAGATGACGTTACCATGGTAAGTCTGAATAAATGACACACGCCCCGAATATATTTTATATATATATATATATACAACCCACTACTACTGCGTGTATTGTAATCGAATTGTAATATACTAATCTATATATATATATATATATATATATATATATATATATATATCGCAGCTGTCGATCGGATTTTACATTGTTATTATACTATAAAATATACAAGATGTGTCTGTCAACTATTCAACACGTATATATTTGCAGTTACACGCATATCACACGTATATAAATATATGATAACAATGCTGGGTGTTTACAACGTACCTCTATTGTTATTGATATCTATTGTATACTAACCACAGTGTGACACTTAATATTATATGACGTATTTTGTACATCTCTCTCACCACTTACTAACCAATCTAATTATGTATAGCGTGCATCATCGCCTCTCATCATCTCTCGCTCTCTGTATCATCACCATCACTTATATATTCTCTCTCTAGCTCTCTCATCATTAGTCATATCCGTCGATAAATAGCCGCTCAAGTGAGCATCACGATATCTCACTGTCTATAGAGCTTCGTCTCGATCGTCTGTCTAGCGTATATCTCACCGCCATACCACGTTCACGATTATGTATAACACACACACACACACACACTCGCCCGTCCATTTTTATCTCGCAAACTCACACGCAGTGTGGCATATATTTTATTATCATTATCTCTGATTCTCAGCTCTTTCACGTTATATATCTATCTCACTCATCCATATTATACAGGCGCACCGACACACTCGTCGCTCATACACGCATATAGTCACATAGTCACATTCACGCAATCCTCTGTAGCCTTTCTCCCCTCCACCGTCTATCTATATATCTATATCTATCTCCCGTGTCCTCCTCGGCTCCGCGCGTAGTTTCCTCTGTATCTAGTTCTCTCGCTCACTACGTGTTGTCTATCCATCTCTGTCTTTCCTCGCTGAATACATCAGAGCCGTTGCCGTCGCTCTGTGCCTGCTGCCTATTCCCTCTCTGTGTATCTCCGTATCTCGCTACTGTCTATCGTATAACCGAGTCGTCGTCGTTTCGTACAGCCTTTTTGTCCTCCCCTCCTGTGTATCCTCTATACCACCATGTACGCAGACACGTATATATATATATGTATATGACAGATAGCGATATAGTACATTCAACCACCGAGAAATTACCACCACCAACACCACCAACTACAATAACAAGCGTTATATATTCCGATGTTCTATATGAGTATATATCAAATTTGTATATGCCTTGATTTTAATATGCGACGATTCGCTCGCAGTATGACGCCCGGCTATCTCGGCGCCGCGTGAGACCGTCTATTTCTATGTATACATACATATATATATATATATATAAGCACATCTGTTATACGTGCGCAGTGGAATAAGAACTGGATCAACGCTCTGTCGTGGGGGGGGGGGGGGGCGTCATGCTGCTGAAGGATCGCTATTATCATTATACCATTATTCTTATGTATTATATATATATATACACCTATATATAAATAGTACTGCTGTTTATTTCTTTTTTCTCGCTGTATTATATTAGTAGATTCCATGAATTTTTCTCTCTCGCTCTGCTGCAAAATATTACGTATACGATATGCAGCGTATATACATATCACACCAAAACACGCTCGATACTCTCGGGTGTATATACCTATACTTATATACATAGATAGAGAGAGCCCGAATAAAAAGTGCCTACACTCAGTATACAGTGCATATATCCAATATAGTATAGAAATTTCGCTCAGCCAGCGAATGATTTGTCTCTTGCTCACTACATATACTGCCCCCCCCCCCCATCCCCTCTCCCACCCATCGGTGATGGTATTAGGTCTCAATTACAATTACTCGCTAACGCAGCCGAACCTCGGCTCGTCTCTCTCCCTCCAAGGCTGCTACTGTGCGCTGTACGCGTATATACTTGACCACCACACACACACACACACACACACACACACAGACACGTGCAGACCCGCAGACCCGCGACGCCTCAGCAATTAGCGTTCACACGGTTACGCAATTACGCGTTACCGCTTCGCGTGTGTGGCGGTATGTGCGCGCAGTGACCCCTACTGCCTGCGCTACATAACACACACACACACACACACACACAGGCACTCGTTATGCATTATACAAGAGTATTCGCCGAGCACACGTGGTAGAGACGGTTTTCGGCGTGTCTGGTGGGCAACGTTTTGTGACATCGCCTTCGAATTATGCACATACCTATATATAGAGAGAGATAGCTGTGGATGCGTGCGTGTGGAGGGCAGCCATCAGAGAGAGAGAGAGAGAGAGAGAGAGAGAGAGAGGCTGCGGGAGCGACGAGAGTTATGTCCGATGCAAATGGACGATGCACGCATCAATTAGGAAGACGCTTCTCGCGTTCGAGGGCCTGTGAAATTACCGGGAACGTAATTATACGCGCGGAATCTGGCGAATATGACGTCGTGCAATTTTCAAAATCGACTCGTGCCCCGCGCACGTATGCGCGAATGATTAATTCCAATTTGCGCGCGCGGGAATTAGTTCTCCCCCGCGATTGTATAACTTACGCAAAAATCGGTCTCCCGACCTCTGTACAAGGGAGGGAGAGAGAAACCGAGCGAAATGACGCGATTCTCACACACGTACACACGCCATTAATCGGAGAATCTAATTGGATTCGTTATTTCCGGAGGAGGAGCTAATGGAAAATTATACGGAATACCCGTATTATACTGTATGCAGCGCGCACTTATCCCCTTAGCCAAGTAGATAGACCTATAATAAGATAAATAGAGCTTTAATCGCCACTTGAACAGCGCACTTAAAGCTTTAGTCGCGGGGACATATTATACGCTGCACATACACAGCCAGTATAGAGGGATTAGAAACGCTACGGCCTTGCGCCTCGGCGCCTATATATATTTTCGAATGCTTAACAAGTGCGAAGCTCTTGCGCTCACGAGCGGCTCGATTGTTTGGACTGTCGATTGGACTTTAATTCTGATCTTTACGGCCTGCGGGGCTTAACCTGAGAGCTTTGCAGAGCGAAACACGCTGGATACATATAGTCCGTATTTTTCACTCGATATATACGTCGCGTGAATCGTCGCGATAATAGGATTCGATGTATCGTATATATATATATATATATAGCTAGGGCAAACAGCTGGAATTCAGGATGATTTTCTTATTAACTCGCTCAGCTCTCTCACGCGCGATACAATCTCGAGCTTGCGGATAGCACACACGCGGGATCGAGTTTATATCTCACGGGGACGCCATTGTGTATGGCCAACGACTCGACAGTATATATGTATATATTTATATATAGCGCACAGCTATACGTTTAAGAGAAGGAGGAGGAGGACAGTTGGCGCGAGTACACGTACACCTGGTGCGAGAATCGTATGCATAATATAATCCTCGTACGCGGCGAAGCGCATACGCGCGCGCAGTCTTGTTTTCCGCCGATCAATCCGTTTTTCCCTCTCGTGTACGTGTCCCACAAAGCTGTATATAGCGAGCCTATATGTATTTGCGTTATATTCCCCACAAGCGAGCGGCGTCATTAATCAAGCCCAATTAGGAGGGACGCCGAGCTTGCGACCGCAGTGTATTAGAGTGACAAATAACGCGCATAGTTGGGCGCAAGCTCTCTCTCTCTCTCTCTCTCTCTCTCGCAAATTTTGACAAAATGTTACACACACATACACACACGCGCGGGCATAACGCAGTGGGCACGTGCCGCGCGCATGATTGATCGCCGTTTCGTCGTGGTATAAGAGGTGTCGTCGTCGCCGTCGCTTTCGACCCCCCCTCGGGAAAGAAAAAAAAAAAAAAAAAGCGCTTCCGAGTCGAATGGATGTGATATAAAATGGATCTCTTTTTCGAGCGCGATGATTGACCTCCATTTGCTTCTCTCTCCGGTGTATATAATGCGCTCGCGCGCGCGCGCGGGACGGAGGCGTTAACAAATGGCCGATACATTGTGCGTCTGTGGGAGAGGACGTACCGCCAGACTCGATGATGAATTCCTGTTTACGGAACTGGCTGCTGCATAATGCGAGGAGGAAAAATTGATTCCGATCGCGTTAACGACGTCGCGCGAAATAAAGAGTGGCTTACTTCGGCCGATACGCGCATCTAGCGTCGGTCTGAAAAGAGAGAAAGCGAAAACAAGGGAGAAGAGAGAGAGAGAGAGAGAGCTGCAGTGCGGCGCACAATGAGAGATGAAGCCCGCAGACAATAGCCATGGTCGATAGATATAGAGCTTCGTCCTCGTGTCCGTCCATCGGTTACTGGCTAGCCTAAGCTACGTATAAGCAGGCCCGTATGCCAATTATCCGTGTAACGTCAGTCTTCAGCGCCTTTCGATCTCCATCTCCGTACACACGAGCGCGCGACGGAAGGCCAGTAGGAAATCCGATCGAGAGGACTGTATACGGGCTGCATAATCGATTTGCGCCGCGTCGCGTGTGCATTGTTCCGAGCTGAGCCCAGATTCTCCGAGTGTTGGAGTGAAAAAAATCGACGCCCACACTCGCAGCGGAGAGCGGGTCAGCACCTTATCAATCACTCTCTCTCTCTCTAGAACCCCTCGCTCTCGCGCTTGGACGATGATGAGGATGATTCGCTGCTCGATAGCGCAGAAAAATGCGCGTCTCTC
Source organism: Trichomalopsis sarcophagae (assembly GCA_024372645.1). Classification (NCBI taxonomy): domain Eukaryota; kingdom Metazoa; phylum Arthropoda; class Insecta; order Hymenoptera; family Pteromalidae; genus Trichomalopsis; species Trichomalopsis sarcophagae. The sequence continues at coordinate 4,066,539 of QLSS01000001.1, forward strand.
TGGCCCCGACGCGCGCGATCGCAATTTGGCTTTCATTGTCCCTCGGAATTGATCGGTCGACCCTCGCGCTCTATACACATACATACACGCGCTAGAGAGAGAGAGAGAGAGAGAGCTCGTTTTCCTTATCGGCCACCGACGAGAGTATAACGTTTATATTCCCTCTGATGGTCTTTCCTTATTTATGCATTACGCGCGCGCTTTGTTCTCTCTCCGTCATCTTTATCGAGGGGACGTATATATAAGCTGCTGTAACGGCACTAATTTTACGATTACGCGCTCGTTCGAGTGCACGCAGCCCAGTCGTTGTGGCGCTAAGGGTTGGGTGTACACGTTGTATACGATGGGACGACGAAATCCGATCGAGAAAAAATTGTTCGATATCGACGAATCCGCACGTCGAAAAGTCTAGCCCAAAAAATTCAGGCCAAGCACACGTGCTGTTTGTGATAATCAAATGTACAGATAGCGTATGTGTAAATAAAGGAGTTGTTGGTGCGAGGGGAAAACAATAGATAGTTGCGTACACAGCCGGCCGCGGCTCGAATCACGTTAATAATTGATATCCTACTGTTATGTTCTGTTCTGGACGACGATGTTCCGTGTGCGATCCGCCAGCGTGTATCGTATACATCAACATGTTTCTCCGCTCGATCAGCAAAATTCATGATTATTCCATGGTGAGTGCCTCAAATAAGTATCCATCCAGCAAGGCCTTCCAGCATCTGTCTATATATTATTATATATATATATATATATATCTCTCTCTCTATCTCCATATATATATATATATATATATATATATATATATATATATATATATATATATTTATACATATAAATATGATCGCACGCAGTGTTTGTCTATATACATTCTTATATGTATGTATGTATGCATATACACGCATATCTATATATTGTTGAAGTTCGTTGTGTTACGTGGATTATAATCGCCGGTCCGTAAAAAAGGGATTTATGGTATTTGCTGTAGCTGCAGCGCAAGAACTTTGTCTACCCGGGGTAGACGTTACGTATGTAAATCCGTTTTGGACGGCGGACGCTGCATTCACTTGTTTTGTGTATACTGTAATCGGACGTCGCATTACTGTATCACGTTATAAATATATCGATATATGAAAATGGATGTATGCTAAGTGTCGTTGTGTATATATATATATATATATATATATACAGCTCAATGAATAATACAACAATTCGATTGTCTATTTGAATGTCAAAGAGATGGAGTCTGGTTGCACACGTTCGTTCCGACTCTCGAATTGGCTCTAAATCGCTGCAGGAAAGAAACGAATTGAAGTACAAGCGACGTTTCCAACCGCACTCTATACTCTTGAGAGAAGCTATATCTATGCATACATATGTATATCTTTGTATTAAAGAAGATATTGCGTGTACGAGTGCGCACCACTGATGCACCGATGTAATACAGGCTCGGCAGAAAGAGTCTAGAGGTCACACAAGGAATGAAAGTGTTCCTCCACTGCTTTTCACTGCTTACCGCATCAGAAATATATAAGATATATATATATATATATATATATAATTCCTTTGATGAAATTTCAGCTGCACATCCAGAGATAGACTTCGTTTTATATAGTATATACTTTAAAGGTCTCATGTATACGAAATTGTAACTTGCGTAGCGCCACGAGGGAGCAAACGTATAATCACGAGATTTTCTAGCGTTCTCTCGTTAAAATAAATTTCGCTTTGATAATTGGAGAGAAGGAAAAATAAAAACATATATTTCTCACGCCTCGTCGTCTCTGTACGCACTCTTGGATCTCACTTGACCTTTAGATATTTTTGGAATTCACGCCATGTGTATATACTTGTCGTTGGCTTTACACACACTCGCACACTTTCTGCTCTCTATCTGTGTCCAAAAAGAAATTCACTCCGCTATATAACTGTGTGTGTGTGTAAGTGTTGTCTCGTTATGTATATACATCTCGACGCGATGATTACGCGCATATATATATATATATATATATGTTGTGTAGGAAGAAACGTAACGAGGTTCGAGTTGACGATCTCTATGGCAAAATGTGTAATTTAACTTTGGCATTATATGGGAAAGTCCACTTGTTACAGAGTTAGGGATTTAGCCTTTGAATCGAGGCAACTTTGAGGAACCCTATATATATAGATATATGTATATATATATATATATATATATCCGCACACCAGTTCCGAATAACTTTCAATCTGGATTTAATCACGATATCGCGTGTATAACTAAATTTGGCAAATTGTTGACGCCGAGCTAGCGAGCGAGCAAACTGGAATTATTAGCGAGTAAACGTTCCGCGCACACGATGAGATGGATTATTTTTCACCTAATTGCAAGCATCATAATGGCAAATATCGAGCACTGTTATATTAGTAGGTCGTGACGAGCGAACTGGTCGAAACTGGTACTTCACTGTTGGCACACGATACTGCAGCTCAACGTAATGCAGCTTGGCCGTGCTGATGAATATATTGCACATGAATATATATGTATACAGCTCTCGTTTTCAAAACACCACGTTATTATATATATATATATATATATATATATATATATATATATATATATATATATTGGGCAATCGATTGTCCCTCTATATATATTACATTAAGAACCTTACATATCCGCAAGTTGCACGAGAGCGAGAGCAAACGAGACTCGACATCTCTCCACATTATGTTGCCGCATAACACTCCTGCGTGTATAATAAATGTTACTCGTGCGATATAACGCTTTCGTTGCCTGACGCTTCTCCTCTCTCACGACAGCCAGCTCCTTTGTCTTCCATACATCATGGCTTTTCTCTCTCTCTCTCTCTCTCTCTCTCTCTCGCACTTTTTCTCAGCAGCAGCATCATCATCTTGCCTTGTAATTTCTCTTCTTCTCCCCGGAGCTTCACCTCGTCACGCAGAATAGCATGCACTCGTAGATTCCTTCTCGATCGACGACATAATTGCGTGTGTGTATATATATATATATATATATATCATATATACACCGAGTTGTTGCGCAAGCGTCTTACGCAACGCGCGGAATCTTACGCCGTGTGCGATATCGCACAATGTGTGCATTATACAGCGCTCGACGTTCCTTGTAGCTATACAAAGGGCGTATCGCGCCGAGGAAGCGGAAGCCTCTTTGTCTCTCCGTCTATATATATATATACCGAGTGTATTATGTATTTACGTCGCGCTATCGGCCGTCCACGCGTCATTTCATTAATCACTCTCGGTCCGATTCCCAGCTCCTAGAGAGCTCGTATACTTATTCCTCCTCTTCTTTTTATGTAACGAAGACGCCTCGTCACGGTTTTTGAGAGATTGTCTGGGGCGTCGCCCGCCGCCACGAGCTTTTCTAGCTTTATAGATATCTCTCCCCTGTTTGCCGGCGCTAATTGTCTCGAGCGTGTATTATACATCCAGAAGAGGTGCGTATTTTAATTGTGATCGATGGCGACGAACTTCGGCGGCGATTTCGGATTATCATCGGCAAACTTTGTCCGCAGAGCCGCGACGTGTTTATCCGCGGAAAAGCCATGGCCACTCGAAACTCCAAGGGGGAAAAGTATTTTTCCGCGCGCGCGCATCTCTCTCTCTCTCTCTCTCTCTCTCGTCTCGACCACGGCAAAACAATCGAGTCGAGGGTAGATCCTCGAAGAAATATCTCTCTGCGCGGACGCTGTAAAAGCTTTTAAAAGTCAACATTATATAAGCGCCAGTTGAGTTATATTCTCTCTTTTCGCGCGGGAAACTCGAGAGTCCCGCGGCGGATAAGATTCGAGTACAGCAGAAGAGGAGGAAAAGCTCCCGTTCGTTAGGTGGAAAAATTTCCTCGAGACTCGGCGACGGGAAATTCGAAGAATCCACTTTATACGTTACCCATTAACGTTCTTTCTCTCGCACGTCAGGTATATACGTTTAACCACACACGAACACGCGGAAAGATAGCCGAGAAGAAGAAGAGTTCGCTCGGCCCGCCTCCGGTTTAAAGTGGCCGTTTATACGAGAGGAGAAAATTCAACGCGTGCGCGCGGATCTCCTCGAGCCACTCGAGGGCGTGGAATCCGTATAAATAACTCAGAGAGAGGCTTTGGTTTCTCGCGATTATCGCCTCTTCATTTTCGGAGCTTTTTTCGCTCTCGAGAGCCCCGCGCTTATTGTGCAGCGAAGGGGGGTCACGCGAGAATCTAAAACATTCGCTGAATGTAGATCAGCGCCTCGGCGAGGGAGCTGGATTCAGAGCTTTTTCGCGATTCTTTTATTCTCAGCTCCGCCGGCGCTGCCGTCTATATTGCCATATAGCTCGAAATTCTGCGCGAAAGCTTGCTAATAATATAACGATAAAATTTAAGCGCTCCAGCTTATTATAGGTATCTTCATTCGGTATAAAGTTCGCTGAATGGAAACGAGAGCTAATTCCGAGAGAGAGAGAGAGAGAGAGAGAGAGAGAGAGAGAGCCTCTTTTGAAAAGAGTACTTTGCCGGGAAGCGATTTCGCGCGACTCCGCGCGCTGGCTCATTTTTGGCTTCCAACTTTTAATAAGCTTCGTTCGCTTTCAATCGGAGCGATACACTTTCGCCGTGCGACGAATAATTGGAAAAATCCACGGGGAAATTATTCGGATCGAAGCGGCTACGCCCTCTCTGCGGAGCTTTAATAGGTATACGGGAGCGTCGATTTCGCGGTGACGGCGGCTAGAGTAGCCCTTCTTTTTTTTTCTCTCTCTTTCTCGCTTCGTCCCTCGCAATGAAATTTCCCATTCAGAGGGTGACGCGCCCTGAGCTCCGCGAATATAAAGCCCGGGGCTTTTCTCCGACGACGGATGCCCGAAATAATACGATGGGCTCTTAATTAATTTAACACTGTAGTCGCGGGGGACAAAAATATAAGGAGAGGAGGAAGACCACCAGCCCGAGATTGCTAGTGAAAAGATGGCTCCTCTCTTTTATAAGGACAATAGCCGGGGAGATACGTTTCGTTCTGGCTTTTTTCAAGAGGCCGCCGACCAGCGTTCGTTAAATTAATCAGCGCAATTAAACGCGTTCGCGTACGCGCGATTACGTCCTTTTAATCCGGTACACGCGAGCGTCGAATCTGCGTACGAGAGAAAAAAAAAACAACGAGCTCAAAGAGGCTTCGCCACAAGAGCCCTCGAGGAATATCAAAAGATACTCGATGAATTATCGCCCGGTATTGTTCGGCTAAATTGCAAAGATTTCGGGGATTGAATGGACGAGCAAGAGGCGGAGCGAGAAAAAGAAAAAGCGTCGGGAAGAAACAGAGTAAAAAAGATAAAGCGAGAGAAAAGAGTCGGGCAGCCGCGAGTAGAAAAAGGATTTCCCTCTAAGTAAAAATCGCCGCTTTGACAAGCTCTTCCTCCCTCTGCGCGACTCCGACACGAACAACATTCACTCTTCGGTATTTTCACGGCGTAGCAGCGCGTGCAAAGCCAAATGAAAAAAGCTTTCGAGCTCGCGTGAATGTCGGTTGCGAGAACGGGATGTAGGAGGAGGGTTACGGAGAGAAAAAAATGGGGAGCAGAGTCTGAATGCCAAAAGCTGCGGAGGAAGGGTGAACTCCTCGTCAGGACGAAATGCGTCTCCTTATCTGTTCCTTTCATTGAGGGAGAGAGAGAGAGAGAGAGAGAGAGAGAGAGAGAGAGAGCGGCCCGCACGCCCGGATGGAAATGGGAGCGCGTAGGCGATGATATCGAGGGGGGAGGAGAAGTTTCAATGCGAGCCGATGCTCGAGTCGGAGAGAGAGAGAGAGAGAGAGAGAGGGAAACTCGACCTGGTAATCCGGAAGTTGGAAGGGGCTCTGATCGGGGGGAAAGGTCGAGTCGTTAATGGAGATGCGTCGCCGATTGCATTCAATCGGAGGGGAGAGCTTCGAGCTTACACTGCCGCGTGTATCTACTCTCGTGAGTATGTAGGACTCGCGAGAGGAGCCAAGTGCAGATCCGACTTTTTCCACTGCCGTGTGCTTGCTTACTTCCTCTCTTTCTCTCTCTCTCTCTCTCCGCTGCAGTAGCCTCTGTTCAACGTCTTATAATTACGTTGTTTGCATCGGCGCCGATCCGGGAAATTCATGAGCCTCCGAGCTTTTATGCAGATTCGAATTTTATTTTCAAAGCGTCCCTCGCTTTTTCCACCGCTCCGCGATTCCTCGTTTGCGCTTGTTTTCCGATGCGTAACGCGCTCCTTTTTTCTCTCTCCCTACTCGCTGCACTTTTAATTTGCGCCGCTTTGTGTTTATCGATTGGCGATGATGGAACGCCTGGGATATATTCTACGGCAATTTTGTATTTACTCGATTTCGCGGGAATACTGCTCAGTTTGTTGCTTTTTTTCTCTTCGCTATTTCTTCCCTCTCGATGTTTCTCCTACGTATGTAAAGCTTATATCGCTGTTTATTGACTTTTTATACGCGACTCCGCGTTTTTTCCACGAAATGTATAACTTTACCCTTTTTCAAAGCGGTAAAAATTCTTCGGGCAGCTTTTACAAAAACCGTTTCGAATTCCACGGGGAATTCCCAGAACTCCGCGAATTCTACTGCGAAAATATGCGTGTATAAAAATCGTTCCAATAAACAACGTAACCATCGCTATTCCGCAACGAATTCCATAACGCAACGTGACGAATCGTTATACTCCAGAAATCTCTCCCTCTGAGCATAACTCAAGCGAAGCAAAGCACATTGACCTAAATATACCGAGACCGAAAAAAAAACAAACGAAAACGAATAAATCCACGATAAGAGCGCAATCGACATTCATTATCGACTTATACTATAACACACAAGTGATTTCAATAATTCATCGGTGCAGCCTCTCTCTCTCTCTCCCGCGTACGGGATAATTAACGATCGCACATTTCAATCGCGCTGCACCGCACGGAACCCTCTCGGACCTATAAAACACATCTTACATCCCCCTCGAGCGGCTCGCGCAGCTGGCCATTAAAAACGCTCTCTCTCCCTCTCTCTCTCTCTCTCTCTCTCTCTCTCTATCTATATCTCTTTCTCCTCTCGTTATAAATAAAGCTCTATATAGTAGCTCGAGCGCACGAATTTTCCTCGGACCCCCGGCCGCGATATAATGATTCACCTCGAAATTACCCCCTCGACCTCTCTCCTCCAGCTCCCTGTAATGTATAGAGTCTTGCGGCGCGGATGCGGGAGAAAAAGGTACATCAGCAGGAGAAGAAGAGCTGTGGTACGTCTGTGTGTTGGACGGAAAGGGGTATATATAGATATATCGCGTGCCGAAGATGCGGCACAGGTCAGGCGATGTGGATTCACACTGCGCTGCGTGCGTGAGCTTATTTATATATATATATATATATATATATATATAAATCTCGAGGGTAGCTTCGTGTGCGTCAACGACGAGCCAAAAAGCACAGAGGTGTATTTATACACAATTGAGATGTTTGCGTATACGGCACACACGGAGAACGACGACACGCAATCAGGCACATATACTCGAGGAGAGAGAGAGAGAGAGAGAGAGAGAGAGAGAGAGATGTATCCATGTGTATACATATACGAAGGACACTTTGCTGGACACTCGACACTACTACTGCGTTCTGTGCGCAATGTATGTGTGTATAGGATGCAAGCTTGGATTTTTTGGGCTCTGCTACCGCGCATAGACCTATACGAATATAAATACACTGCGGAGCAGAGCAGTATAGCAGCTGCAGCTCTGCGGCTGTATAAATTGCGTATGATACGTTATACAGCGAGGCTCGGTTTTTGCGTCAGATTTATTTGACAGTTGGCGTAATATAACGCATAGAGAGAGAGAGCATATATACCGGTATGTATACATGCGCTATCCGGAGCTGAAAGAGGCTCGTCTACATGCAATTTGTAGCCTTGTGTGCAAAAAAAAAAAAAAAAAAAGAGCGAGTCGAACGAACGAGTGCCGGTATACAGGGTCGGTATTTTTGTTGTCGCTGCGAGAAACTCCTCTCTCTCTCTCTCTCACTCTGGGAAACGCTGATGAAAAATGTCGGCTGACGCGGTTATCGTTCGAAGCATCTCTCGGCGCGTATCTTTCTTTATTTCTCGTATTCAATTTGTTTTTAATTTATACCCCAAGCCCGGCCCCGCTCGCGCGTGCGTTTTTTGCCGCAGCTATACGCTAGTACACGCGTCGATTCTTCTTTCTTTTTTTTTCCACTCCCTCTCGCGCAGCTCTCGTTGTGTACACACAGGCCGTTATTCCGTATACAACAGCGCGAAGCTATATACATATTTTCCCGGTAGTACACGCATAGACGATAATAATCGTAATTTTCCTACAACTTTCGCAATTCCGGAATACCATAAATCTCTCTATCTGATAACCCGCCCGAGCTATCCATCCGCGACTTGGCCGAGTATGGGATGAAAAATAAAAAGGGAAGGGGAAAAAACGCTGCGAATAATTCACGCCTTACACGCGATTCCGCTTTCGTCAACAGCAGCGCAGAGCGAGAGCTTTTGTGTTACCGCTCGCGCCGATAGAATTTATCTCGGCTCGCGCGCGAACGACAATTTTTCTCCCTTATCGCGAGGGAGAGATCTCTCAACGTCAGTCTACGGCGCTCGCGTGCAGCGCCGGCTCTAATATCCATTTAACTCCGCGGGCCGCGTCTCTGTAAAGAAGCGCCGAGAGCTGTATTCCGTCTGCTTTGGCGTGTGCACTATCGGAGAGAGAGAGAGAGAGAGACAAAGGCTAGAATGGACGGCTGAATCCGTTTTCCGTCGATGCCGCTGTCACAGAAAGGAGATAATATATATACGTATACGTGTAGCTTTAGGTGTAGGTATATATTAAGAGATCCAGCCGCAGATTTGGCTGACGTAGTCGAGGCACGCGCGCCTTGTCAAATTTGCCTCGTGCGCGGGATTACCCTCCGTTCTTCTTATCTATCCCGTTTAAACTATTTATTTATCCAGCGACGCTCGGGGGCTTCTTTTCTATAGCCCGGATATAGAGTCCGGAGCGGCTGAGATGTGTCGTTCGGCTAGATGAGGACTATTTGTATTACGTCGTTGGATCTTTATACAGGGAGAGACGGCTGACGTATTGAGAGATGCGATATCTCCGACGTCAGCTCTTTTTTTTTTTTTTTTTTGGGAGCCGTTTGAGGGGAAAGTATATACTCGGTGTGAGATTATACGAGGATATTGCGTTGAAATCAGCGCTGGGGCGCTACAAGCAAAAACAGTCCGATATACAAGTAGACGTGGAATTTCCTTCGAGAAAACAATCGAATTTCGAAATACGACAAGGACGATTCACGCCGCTGAGAGATGCCCTTATAATCCCTACTTCGATCGAAGCCTTGCGACTGTATCATATCCTGTCTCGAAAAGGTGCACCAAGCGCTGTCACTTTATGGTTCTTTCTATATATATTGTGTACCCTCACTTCCGTCTCTATCATCGTATATCAAAAGCACATATAATAACAAGTATACTATTTATACCCATGGCACGAGCCCTCTTCGGACTTTTTCCTTAAAAGAAACGGAACACACGTCCATCCGACGAGGGAGAGCAATAAGTGTCGCGTCGCGCGAGGATAGTTTGCTCCCGGCAAACAGCCGCGCGTACGTGTAACCCAACGCCCGCGAGTTATTATTACTCGCGGGAGTAGCGAACAAAACGTTTAATTGCTCCGAACTTTATCTCGAGCGCTGTACCAACTCTCTCTCTCTCTCTCTCTCTTTGTTTATTTTAATCAGAGCCGAGCGCGTGTGCGCACACGGCCGTATATAAATAATCGTGCGGCAGCCTTCGATTATCGCGCGCGTTGTTATTGTTGCTTCGCGCTGCGAGCTCGGAATATCGGGCAGCTTTATTAGTCCGGTCGATGCATTTCAGATGAGATTTGCTTTTCCTTCTTCTTTGTCGCGCGCGCGCGCGCGCGCGCGGGGAATCGTAATTCCGAAGGAAGCGTCGCGCTTTGAATTTTTTTTTCCACCTTGTCAGTGAGCCGTGCGGCTGAATAATATAAGACGCTTATTACCGAGCTCTGTGATGCAATCGCTTTTCATTCCGCTCGGCTTATTACAGCCGCCAGTCATTCCCCGCGTATAATTCCATTGGAAATTGCTCTCCCTCGCTCGGTCTATCTCGCTGTTTTATTATGGGGATATTACTGTGTACTACGGAGAAAAGAAGACGCTCACTGGCTTGTGCGTCGAGAACGAGAGCAACGAGAGCTGCGCTTGTGTATACGAATAAACTGTGAGCCAAAACCAGAACTGCACGTATATAGACACATAGAAGTACCATAACACTGTATACCCCGCCACGTCGTCACCAGCTTTTATACAATTGTTATTATTATTGTTATTATCTCACACGTACACATACACATACACACGCTCACGATAATCCGCCCTATCTTCCCCGACACACGCTTCCCTATTTTTCGCTACGTGTGTGTACACGAACCGTTACGTGTGCGACACGTCGTCTATACCGACACGGACTTGACACAACGACCCCCGCAAACGCCGGTATATATACTCGGTCGTACCGCTGTATATAGTTTTATCCTTGTCCTGTGTATTATAAACCTCTGCATGATTATTTTCGTGTGATCGTCCGTGTTTAGCGAATGTCGATGTGAGCTTTCCGCTTTTCGCTTATATACTAACTCAACACTGCAGCTGACGCTTTGATTATATTATTACAGCTCGACGACGATAAATTTTGTCGCTATCGGCTGTTATGGCAGCGAACGAGCACGTGAAAGAAAGTGAAACGGCGCGACTCGTCTTTTTACTACTGAAACATATTGCGTCCCTTTAATGCTTTCACTTTCTTTCGAGCATGCGATCGGTCTAGCACGTGAATCTGTTGGAGAATGCTTTGATTATTTATACGATGTCACGCTTCTATACTTTATGATTCAGACACGAATAAGCAAGTTACGTTCTTTTCACTTACTATACGCGATTTGAATTTTTCACACGCGCGACTTGTCGTTTACTTTATACAGTTGCACAGAACGATCGACACCACCGCACACTGCATCACTTTTTTTTTTTTTTTTCATTTTTTTTTTTCTCTGTCGTGACAGTAGAAAACTGGGATATCAACGCCGGATATCAAGCACAATCTCGAGAAGTCCAGCATTGAAATCCTAGGCGATATCGCGTGAATTGAATCGCTGACTAGTAACGTTGTATAAGAAAGGATAACTTATTGCATTAAAACTGTTGAAAGCTAAAAAAGATACCCCTATCAGCTGCTCAGCAACGTCGAACAATCCACTGATCAGCGTTTCTCTGCCCACAGGAATACTCCGTACAGCTGACATTCCGAGAACAATGGGTTGACGAAAGACTCCGATTTAACGACTTCGGTGGTAAGATTGCAACATATATAAAACGCATGCAAACGTGCCATTTCCCAGCTCTCGCGTACAGCCGAGCGCGGAATGCAAAATATCGATTGCCCGCGCGGAACAGCTCGACTCGTTCCGTGTATTACGTATAGAGCCGCAGCGCGCGGATGGAAAATGTCTGAAAATAGCATTCGCCTGTAATCTGGGTTAACAAATTAATTCATAAGATTCAATCGTATTACCCTCGCAATTATCGCTCCAATTTTATTTCTCTCGAGTTCCGCCCCCGCTTGCGCGAGCGAGGGCGAGCTAAATATACCGCGAGATTTTTCTTCTAGCGAATTCCCCCGTCCGCGTGTGTGTGTGTGTGTGTGTGTGTGTGTGTGTGTGTGTGTGTGTGTG
>QLSS01000001.1:4078336-4139350 GCA_024372645.1 Trichomalopsis sarcophagae
GTGTGTGTGTGTGTGTGTGTGTGTGTGTGTGTGTGTGTGTGTGTGTGACTCGACTCAATAACGCTGATCATTTGTCTTTCATGTGCGAAGGGAAACTTAAATATCTGACTCTCACCGACGCGAGTCGAGTATGGATGCCCGATCTGTTCTTCGCGAACGAGAAGGAGGGACACTTTCACAACATCATCATGCCCAACGTGTACATTCGAATCTTTCCGGACGGTTCGGTGCTGTACAGCATACGGTGAGTAAATTGCTACTATTCGAGCTTTTTCATTGGAAATAAACGAGCTATTCTCTCATTTCTGTAAAAAGGCGCGTATTTTTCCAATTATTATTCAACGCGAGTTAATACGCGGCAAAGAGGATTTGAAACTATATAACGTTTTCTATCGAACAAACGCGAATTCAATTTGAAAATTCGTTGGAAACTCTCTGCTAACTATATGTAGATAGAACGGCCGAAATTTGAAAAATAAAAAGGGGAGGCTTTACGTTAAAAGCTCTTTCAGCATCGAAATTCCGGAATTATTACAACGAAAACTGAGCGGCGCGTTTCATGGAAAATCCAGGCGCTTTTTTCGCCGTGCCGGAGCATTTGATTTTTTTATACGATTCCACACCGCGCGAGGAAATTTGCACAGCCGCGCGTCAACGGTCTATTTACTCAACGTGCGCAAATTTAATCAGCGGAAGCAGAGCCGCTAGAAGCGAGAGAGAAGCTTTAGCGTCGAGAAAAAGAAGGACTTGAAGGAGAAAGAGACGACGAACGACCGTAGTACGAAGGTCTAACGAAAAATTTTATGCGCAGAATATCGCTGACGCTGTCCTGTCCGATGAATCTCAAGCTCTATCCTCTCGATCGTCAAATATGTTCTCTGCGAATGGCCAGCTGTAAGTATGAATGTATTTTTTTTTTTTTTTTTTTTAATGATCGTACGCTCTAAGTTATTTAATCCTGTATCGTGTTGAACACCACAAGACTAAACTACTTCTGAGTGTACAACGAAATACTCCCGTCTCGCCTGTACATATAAGTGCCGAAGCGACGATACGCTTGTGGATTATCGCTTCGGTACAGCGTTCGGAGCGAGACTCCATCTGTCAGTCTCTTGGTGTACTACAACACTGGCCTATTTATTAATCGGCGAATTATCTCGACAGACGGATGGACAACGGCGGATCTGGTGTTCCTCTGGAAGGAGGGCGACCCCGTCCAGGTGGTGAAGAACTTACACCTACCCAGATTCACGCTCGAGAAGTTTTTAACGGATTACTGTAACAGCAAGACAAACACAGGTAAGCATATACCGTATCAAACGAGTGGCGAATGTGGACACGGAGTAAATACTAACGCGCTTGCGACCGTCGTCTTTTTGCAGGGGAGTACAGCTGTCTGAAGGTGGATTTGCTCTTCAAAAGAGAGTTCAGCTACTATCTCATCCAGATTTACATACCCTGCTGTATGTTAGTCATCGTCTCCTGGGTGTCCTTCTGGTTGGATCAAAGCGCCGTACCGGCTCGTGTGTCCTTGGGTAAGAGGTCGACTTTTTTTATCCAGCCCCTCGTCCTTTGCTCTTCTCGGACTGCGTGGGTGCGGGCTTCTTTGCCCGTGGTCATTCGCTGCATCGGAAGAAAATTTTCCTGCTAGATCAAAGAAACTCGCTTCCCAGACCACCCCAGCAAGCTTTATAGCTCCCTTGACTTCTCGATCGAAGCTAAAGCGTTCCGCTTCTGTTTCTCTCTTGTACGCGACGTCTGTGCTATATGTAAGAACGTTTGTTTGTTTTTTTCCTCCCTACGAAGGAGTGACGACCCTGCTGACGATGGCGACGCAGACGTCCGGAATAAACGCCTCGCTGCCGCCCGTATCCTACACGAAAGCCATCGACGTGTGGACGGGCGTCTGCCTGACCTTCGTGTTCGGCGCGCTGCTCGAGTTCGCCCTGGTGAACTACGCGTCGCGCAGCGACATCCATCGTGAGAACATGAAGAAGAAGTACCAGGAGATGGAGCATTCGACGTCCGTCGATCCGGCCTCGGAACCTTTCGAGCCGGACGCTGCCGCCAATTTCGCCATGGTCAGTGTCTGTTCTGCGCTTCTTATCCTTTCTTATATCGTATCATACTACTACTACTACTACTACACAGTAACACACGAGTGCCCGACTCTTCGATGCATCCAGAGCAGGGCTGAGAGCCTCGGAACACCAGTCACCACGCAATCGACCTCACTCTTTTTTCCAGCCCCTCGAGTTCTTTCACTCGGAGGGCTGATATAGCAACTTTGATTTTTTCCGTTATTACGAGCAATGCACTTTGTATTTTGAGCACATGATAATAATAATTCTTACTGTACTTTGTTTCGAAACGATCATATATTATGTAATAATATAGTCCATCAATTTTGCATGGTAGCTGAAATTCCACCCAACGACGAGCAGTAATATACTCGACGTAATCCGGGCACTTTTTCAACCGATGAAATTACGGGATTGAATTTCCGATGATACGCAATACGTTTCTTCATCAGCTTGAATGCTCTCGACGAATCTCTCGTTCTCGATGCGCAAGCGTGCATTTTGCTGATCGACGATTGAAAAATACTGCATGCTCTCGTCGTTCGATCCGAGGTGATCGAGAAGGAGGGATTCGACCAAAGAACTCTGCACAATTCGTAGTTGAAGCGAGCGGGAGGAGGATGCCGTCGAGAATAGAAAAGTTTTATTCCCGCTTTTTTTTTTACAGAGTTCATTAAATTCAGTGTATTTATACTCGCCAACTTTACTATACGGTTAATTTTTCCCGCACACGAGCGCGAGGGGGTCGGCTTTCGTTGAAAATTGATGATTAAAAGTTTGATCGGCTACAGTATGGGTTTTCTATACGCTGTGCATCCTCCTCTGCGCGTAGCGGCGTTTTACGAAGCTGCGGGAATTTGACTTCTGCGCGAGGCGCAGAAGTGAAAGGTCCGAAGGTGCACGCTACCGTATGCAGTAGAGGCTATTAGAAATGAAAGACAAAACAGAAAAAACAATATAAAGGAAAACGAGGTTCTCGGCCCGATACCGTCGCGATACATGTCTGGCGCATCGTGTCGGCGGTCCTATATGATGTGCGCTGCTCCACGCTGACCATTTCAGAGATGAGATGTACTTGTACGAAGGGATCGACTGCCGACACGACGCGGCTGAGAGTATAATAATGATAAAAGCAAATAGCGATGATGATGATAAATTGATAATTATAAACTTGATGATGCGTACGCACGAGAAAACTTAGCGTATTTTTTTGTTTGTTTTGTTCTCTCTTCTTCTCGTTCCCACAATTAAACCCCACGAAGAACTTGCCACCACTGGCGCCAGATTGGAAATCAAAGGCAGCGCATTTCTTCCAGAAGCCTCTGGTACGGCAGGCGGAGGACAGCATGTCGATGGAGAAGATGCGGCAGTGCGAGATACACACGCAACCGCCGAAAAAAAACTGCTGCAGGTCGTGGCTGTCCAAGTTCCCGACGAGGTCCAAGCGCATCGACGTCATCGCGCGGATAATATTCCCCCTCGTTTTCGCGCTGTTCAATCTCGCGTACTGGTCAACGTACCTATTTCGAGAGGAAGCGGATGGCGAGTAAGCCTCGACGAGGACGCGCTCGGATCAAGAGACGTGGCACGCGGCCACCTCTATTACTCCCAGCCCCGGACTGCCACGACGCAGCAGGCAGCCTCGTCGTCATCGGCCTCGGCGACGGCCAACGCGGCCGCGAGCAGCGGCTCGGTCGTCGTCGGCCAAGGCCCCCCAAACACCACCGGCACCAGTAGCCGACCCCCCAGAGCCCCCCACAAGCACCACTCCCACCACCACCATCACCACCACCCCCACCACCATCACCATCACCACCACCACTCCGCCAGCGCCGGCAGCGGCCGTCAGCAGCCAGCTGACGACGACTCGCCGAGCCCGTCCCCCTCGCCACCGCACTCCCAGTCATCCCACCGGTCCACCTCCTCCTCCCACCACCAGCACCACCACCATCGCGTTCAGCAGCAGCAGCAGCAGCAGCAGCACCGCTCGCACTCGCCCTCGTCGTCGTCGGTGACGGAGAGCGAGGGCCGCGGCGCGCACGACCGACGCAGCTGCTCCCGAGGAAGCCACGGCAGCCACTCGAGGGCCTCGCCCGCCAGGTCGAGGTCTCGCTCGCGCTCGCGCTCCCGCAGCCCGAGCCAGGCGTCCCACCTGCCTTCGCTGCCGGCCTCGCGACGCCAATCCACCCCCTCGCCGACGTCCAAGCTGCAGCAGCTCCACCAGCAGCAGCAGCAGATCGAGTCAGTGGCCAGCTCCAGCACGGCGCCCCAGTTCCAGCATCATCATCATCATCATCATCATCAGCAGCAGCAGCAGCAGCAGCAGCAGCAGCAGCAACAGTCGGCCGCCGAGGCGGCGGCCCAGCTGCTCAAGGCGCAGGACTTTCAGCGCTTCCGGCGGCAGCGTCAGCGCATGCCACCGGAGTACTACGAACGCTGCTGCTGGGGACTGCTGCCCAAGCGCTGGTTCACCTGCCACGCCAAGGGCAGCGCTCAGATCGACGTGTTCGCGAGGTTCGCCTTCCCCCTCATGTTCGTAGTTTTCAACCTAGCCTACTGGTCCACCTACATCACGCGAGGCGACGACAACGTCGGGCACAACTGACGATGCGCGGCTCGGCCTTACATTGGAATGAATGCGGCGAGAAGCGGACGATACCACCGTTTATTTATTTCCTCGTTCGTTTGCGCTAACGGAGCCTGCAGCGGAGCAGCCGGATCGACCGCGGGCTCGATGGGCTTACGTTGCATCAGCAGTTGACCGCTGGTTCGCGCTCGAGGCTCGGAGCAACGACAGCCTTTACTTATGAAAGTAAATTTTCACGTCGACGTAGACGTTTCGTTCGCACTCAAAATCGGAGCGTCGACGGACTGCATTATATCCTCTCCGAGCCTCGGACGGATTATACGCGAGCGCGCCACACACACGCACACACAGACAGTCGAACGACGGAGCAGACCGCGATATTCTAAAATTCAAACTAGTCTCAGCAAACTTTAAATTTCGCCTATAATTTTCTAACGTTTTGATACCATATAAGCGAGAGAGAACCCGAACGCCTATATATACTGATACGATGCGCAATCGATCGAGAGTATATACACATAAACGGCTCAATCGCCGCCGGACGGGAAGTTCAGCGCTCGTTCCCGACACGCGCCACACGCGTACACTATTATACACAGCCAACAATAATCCAAGCCCATCAAGCTCGAATCGCCGAGAAGCACGCGAGGCTTCGCATTACTCGCATGTGTATATATATGTATATATATATATATATATATACATGCGCGAGAGTATGTGTGCATGCGTCCATATGTGTGCTCCAATGCGCGCTTTGTACCGCGTATACGGGACGTGTGCGTGTTTCGAGTATTATTATTAACGTTATTGTAAACGGTGGTATGCGGATTGCGACGCTAATTATACGTATTATAAATATATAAACGCGAAAGGCGCGAATGCTGTGTGCGAATGAACTGACGACTCCAACGCGAGGAGAGAATCAGTGGTAAGAGTGCGAGAATGTGGCCGGCCGTCGTTGTTGTTATTATTATTATTATTATTATCGTATCATCGCTGCGAACGCGGGGCATATCAGACGGAGTGACAGGCCGTTGTATGCCTCGCGCAGAGAAGATGTATACACACGTGACTAAGCATCGTCCGAGTAATGCACCAGATCCGGGGTGACCGCGCGCCACCAATAAAGTGACAATGACTTTTAGTGGGCCCTGTATAGCCACGGCCTATCTCCGCAAACGACAAAAAAAATCTTAATCTTAAGGATCTCTAGTGGTTTAAGGATAATCTTAGCTTTAAGCTGAGCGAGTAGCGAGTCTGTGTGCGAGCGAGCGAAGGAGATTATAAACGAGCGTTGAGATGAGCTTATACGCCATTATGTGACGACGACGAGAATTATAATGTGTGCGTGTGTACGCGAGTTATATATCGAGCAAGAGCAAGAACAGAGCGTAGTGTGTGTGTGAGAGAGAGAGAGAGAGAGAGAGAGAGAGAGAGTGCGCGTGAGTGGAACGTCGTCTATAAATTTATATATGATAATCGAGGAAATGATGATCGTAATGGAAAAATATAATAAAATATTGTGCGAGATGTGGATGCGACTATAGAGCGTATAAGAGTATGATTATATATATAAATATATACATATTATATATATGAAAAAAATATGCCTACACGTATCGAAGAAAAAAAAAAAATAAAACAAGTATTAAACTCGTTGTAACGACGTTTGAATGAAAAAAATCTTATCTTTGTAATTAAGGTTCATTAAACGTATAGGAAGAAAGAAAAAGCAAGAAAGAGGTGGCAAAAAAAACATAGACAACAGAGAAAGAAAGAGAGCATAGGACGGAAAACAGCGGAAGCGAAGGAAATGAAAGCCAAGACGAAAAATAAAAAGCGAGATCCCCGCGACACACCGCACACATACAGACACAGACACAATCGCACGGATGGACCAGGACAGAGTATAGCGGCGACGGCGAGCTCCCCGACGATACACACGCGTCTCTCTCTCTCTCTTTATACTCAGGGCGGATTTTTAATCACTCTTTCTCTCGCTCGTACCTCCGTTGCATGCAATTTTGCACGTTTTTATTAAACGCCAACCGACTCGACGACTATAACTACTGTACGCGAGCGCGTGCGACTATACCGACAGGATGAGAAAAGCTCCGAAGTGCGGGTAAAAAAAAAAATGAGAAAAAAATAAATAAATAAATAACTGCTCTCTATCACTCATCTTACATAGAATCGAATTAAGCAAAGCTGTTCTCTAGGTATAATTAAGGCGAAAATAAAATTTTGATACACTCGACGAAGAGGAGGAGGAGGAAGCGCGACGACGGTGTATTAAAAGCGCGCGCATATTACGCGAGAAAAAACGCGCGGGAGTTGGGGCTAAATCGTTGCGCGGGTCACACGGGAGAGAGACGACGCGCCGCCGTTGCCGCTATATATATATATATATGCACGCGCGCGGAAATTACAGCTCGGCGCGAAAAGGCGAAAAACGAGTACGGAGAGTGCATGGTAGCGGAAAAAAAAGGAGTGAGAGAGAGAGAGAGAAACGGGGCCGCAGAAAGAAAGTCGCGCGATAACGATTATTTCTCGCCCCTTTCCCGCCGAGAATTTTTACGATGTACGAGTAGGCCGTCCTCGCGAGCGAAACTTCGGTTTGTAACGAAGAGAATAGCCGGAGAGCAGAGAGCCGATCTGCCTGCACCGAAGACGCGCAAACTTATTCGGACGGATTCGCGCGGCTTCGAGCCGATTCTCGTTGGGTCGTTAATTGGAATCATGCACATCTACACACACACACGTACACGTATAAACCACGAGGTACGAATGCGAGGGAGAGATAGCGCGAGCGAGCGAATGAAAGGTTGAATTTATTATATTAAGGTACATATAGATATATAGGGGACTCGACGTGTATATGAGATATTACCACATTCCATGTACGATTTAACGCGCAAGGGCGCGCGGCGGCTCGATTTAGCATTATATACGTATATATACATACGCATAAAACGGTAGGATATATATATATATATACATATATATATGTATATAGATATATAGGTGCGCGCGTGTGGGAAATCGACTCTATAGCTGACGCGGCGTGGAAATAATTCGCGAGTTCGCGCATATTAAAATTGTTCTTCGGAGCTGACGAGAGGACTTTATCCTACGAGAGCTGAGATATTCGAGTTACGGGAGTCGTTGCTCAACAAATGGACGCTGTAATGAAACGCAGTTCTCTCGCTCGTTTCGAAGAACGACTGTCATATGCGCGAGCTATATACGAACGCGGGAAGAGGAGACGATTTCGCGCACAGACAGACATTTTACACCCCCGCACACACGCGCAGGCTGACGATATCCGATGTTGTTGGACGACGCGATACGGTCGCGAAGTGAGCGCTTCGATAAAAACTTCACCCTATACTATAACATGTACTCGCTCGTTTTTTACAACGAATACAACACACACTTGTATAATCGAATTATCAGCTCTTTTTTTTTTTTTTTTTTTTTTATTTTCACTTACGTTCATCCACCGTTCATATACGTCGATCAAAGAGAAAAGAGGCGATTAATAAAAAAAAACAAAGCATCGCACGCGCGTTATCCAATTTCGAACGGTCAATTATTAACGTTATAACGATCAGCCATCCGACACACGATCAAACGCACCGCCTCTCTATAATACGCATTCAACGGAATTAGGTCGCCGCACGGTCTTCGCGCTACTGGAGAGGAGTCGTACCTCTCGGCTCTGAAATATAACAACAATATACCAACCAAGGCAACGCACGAGTATTAGGAATAATATATATGTATATATATATCGAAAGAAGCGCGCGCGCGCGCTCTCTCGTATAATAGTATTACGAGGATAAAGGCGAACGAAGAAAAGTTAATGAAAGAATAATATACAAGGAAACGAAAAACCCTTCTAAACTCTTCCCGATAACGAATGGGCCGCTGCGACGCTCGAAAAGTCTCGTATAGGTTATTACATATACATATATAAATATATACATACAACGGCTATGCGAAGAGCTATTTACCATGACACATACACACACTGTATACCGGGTCTCGTAGTATTTAAGAACGTGTTAACCAAGAGGAAAAGGGAACGGTGGAAAGAGGGTGTGAAGGTGATTAAGATACATATGTCTCGCAAGCTCCTACGTATATATATATATAGGTATCTATATGCTATATATACGGATCGCGAGTTCAGAGTCAGAGACGCTTCTACATATCGTTAATCAAAGTCGATCGAAAACTTTTCGGAGCGAATCGAAGGTAGTGTGCGAATCAAAAGAAAATCAAAGGACACGTGTGTGCAGCAGCGATGTATCTATCTGTGTAGAAGCATCGGCTTTTGAGCTCGCGATCGCACCACGATACGTGCATACACGAGTCTGTGTTACATACTTATTTTTCTTTTTTCTCGTCTTCTTTTTGCATGCCGAAATGTACCATCGTGTGTTATGCTGATGCGAGTCGCGCAGACGAGATAGATGATGCGGGTGAATATGAAAGCGAGAGAGAGAGAGAGAGAGAGAGTGAATCTAAAACACAACACGCGCCACGGTGACGTTCGAGAATCTACGGGGAAAGTGTCTATAATATTATGCAAACCGTAATCTATATATACATACGAGACAGTATATAAACAAAGTATTATGTCTTTTTATCGCGTTATGGAAGTATAAGAGTATTATAGTTATATTGATATGCTGTAATAGCGAGACGTTTTTTGTATTATTATTGTTTTAATGTGCAGAACGACGACACGCGAGATGTGTAATTCTTACGCGACGTGGAAGATCGAAACGAGGAGTAAAAAATTGAAAATGAAAAAAAAAAAAAAAGAGAGAGAGAGAGAGAAAGAATTACGACACACGAATATAAGCGCAAGTAATAATGGGAGCGATGGCGGGGAGTTAGAAAATAATGGCGTTGTGTATAAATGTTTAATCGAGTCACACCGTTGAATTTACGAAATTTTATCGCGTCGAAGAATGATGTAGACGAGCTATGCAGAATAATAACGCACGACTGTTATACGCAGAGACGAGAACGCGCTCGCGCGCGCACGCGTCATCATCCGTATAGAAACGCGACGACGAACTATCCTCTCTCTCTATTTATAAATGTGTGTCTGTGTGAGAGAGAGAGAGAGAGAGAGAGAGAGCTGCATCGAGACAATGACGACGAGGTATATACACACTTTGACACGCCTCTCTGTACACATACATCGTAATCATACCGTCGACAGATTATATATTATTGCAGTACATACCCTCATGTGTACGTCGTTATTATTGTTATATGCTTTTGCCGTGAGCGCGCGCGTGCGATGAGCGCCTTAACGCCGAAAACTTTGATAGCACTATGTGTCGCGGGTGCATCATCGTCGTGCACACGTAGTTTCCGCGACTAATCATTATTCTCCGCACTCTCGCGAGTTTCGCTTTGATTTTCACAATTTATGTATACGTTGTTACGTGTGTCCATCGTCGTGTTATATACATATAAGTTTTTTGCTCTGCTACACAGCGACGCCTGTATCGCGACAATGTTCCGTTTCGCCAACAACATGATTTCCCTCTCCGTCGTCCCGTGAACTAAAGAATAACAGGAAAAATAAAAGAGAATAAAAAAATTAAAATAATCAACAAACATGTGAAAACCAATGAAACACACAAACACACGTACACACAAGTGATTGTATTCGTGAAACGAGAAAGATTAAATATAATATGTGTATGCACGCATGCGAAAGTCATTGACGTTACAAGAGTGAAACCAAAAAAAAAAAAAATGATAAAAAAATGAAAAAAAAAAAAAAAAAAATTAACAAAACAAAAACGTGAGTCATCCTTTGTACCCGGTGAAAATGGCTCTGTGTGAAATTCACTTAGAAATAAAGAACGTTAAATCTATCGTAACAAATTGTGTGGTCTCGAGTTCTTTCAATATCACCCGTCGCGCCCTCGCGAAAGCGTCGACTAGCTGTGATTATTAATTAGTATAATAACTTTCACAGCTATTCGCGTTTTTCCAAGAATGAGAATCCCTGTAGAAAAACATGAATATATTGTCCTCCGACTCTGTAAACATTTTCACCGGGTTGATCATCGTCTCGCGAACCGATGTTTCCACGTCACTCGTTCTTTTCTTTCAAAAGCTCTAGAAATAATACAAGCCTACGGTCGGACTATCGTAATTTTACAAAAAAAAAAAAAAAAAAAAAAAAAAAAAGTCAAAAAAATATTCCTCTTGCTATCTCTACATCCAGTTTTCCTCCACGATATTTTCGTACAACCAACGGAGCAAATCCGCGATTTCTTTCCTCCCGACGGACTTCACTCGCTCGGCTATATACATGCGCATGTGACCCGCGCACACGTCGATGCGGAAAGGCTGGCGCAGGAGATGAGAAAAACGAAAAAGTCGAGCAAGAGAGAGAGAGAGAGAGAGAGAACGAGTGACGTCATTTATATACATATATACGGTCGAACTATTTTCGCTGAAAGAAATGAAAATCCTTGTCTATCGCGCTCTCCGCATTGTGCGTTCTCGTTTCTCTTTAATTGCCAATCATATTGCGCGCTGAACATCGGGTGTAGAGAGAAAAAACGACAACGGCCTGTGTGCGAGCGTGTGTGAATAACGGGCTCTCTCTCTCTCTCCCGATAAGTGGAAAGAGTCAGTCTGGCGTCAGACCGCTCCCTCCGAAACAAAAGCGCGCGATCGCGCTTAAATTGGCCGATTATCTCGACGACTCTCCCAATATATACACGTCGTGTGTCCGCTGCCGGGGCTACTGTAATAATAAAGATAACAACGTCCCTGTATACGCGAAGGGGGAGAAGAAATCCATCAGCGCGACGAATTCCGCAAATATCGAGAAAGAGAGAGAGGGACACGAACGACGAGGGTCTATACGGTGCGCGGGGAAAAAGAAAGGGAAAAATCACGAAAAGGAAACGTCGTTACAGAGCTGCGAGAGAAAGAGATGAAAAAGGGGGACGCGCTGAGCTATAGGGCGCAGGAATATTCGTGTCAGTGAATTTCGAAACAAGCGCTCTCGAGAGTCACGCGGCGCGAAAAAATAGGGGACGCGTATTATACACACACACACATAAGTATATAAGTATAAAGAAAAAAAAATAGAAATCTCTCACACAGGGTTTAGATACGTGTATTAGACCACCTACGTATACACACTCGTACACTTGCACACTATCTCCGCGTGAGCTTTAAAGCTCCGAGAGAGTTCAACCAGTGCAGGACTACCTTCGCCGCCGTTGCGCCCCGGCGTATATAAATATATACATATGCATATACCTATGTTATAGAGAATATTATTATACTAAATAATACACCGTAAATGCGTACATGCGGCCGACGAAATACCGGACGTTAATAGGACTATTACGTACGAGACGTACGCGCACGTTATAATCTTATTGAAAAAGCGCGCGCTTACGCGAGAGCGAGACCTTTGACGACGCGCATATATATTCGGTGTTTATATTATACATAAGTATTAAAATTATTGTGTAGTGCACCTTAAATTTATAAATCAGAGATTTTTTCGTGGCTAATCAGTATTATAGCTGTTCGTTATATAGGCATAGTCGATGGTATAAAAGTTATAGGATAAGAAGATCGTGTTGGCGAGAGTACGAGGATTTAAAAATTTACTATAACGGTGTCCGTTATGTGTTGTTGTTATTGGATAACACCGAGTACGATTGTTTCGGTTCGATGTTATGTATAAGGTATATAGAATTGATTTGCCGGTTGTGAAAGTATTATATATCCACACACACACACACACACACACACACGCACACATATATAGATATTCCGCGTTGTCAGCGGTCTCGTGTCGCGCGCGGATTGTACATTTTACTTAAAAATTAACGTTTCATAAGTAAATGATATATAACGATGAAAACAAAAAAAAAAAAAATAAAATAAAATAAAATAAACCTCCTTTCCAGGGTATAAAAGCAGGTACATACACGCGTAAAGTTGTTCGGACGGTTTTGCTAAAAATTATATCCTTTTATAACGAGGGGATACATCTATTCGTTCGCTAGACGTATAACTCGTTGTATAACACAGATTAAAAGGGAATAGAACAAACGAACAAACAAAGCTAGCTGTACCAAGAATTAACGAGTATGAATACGATTCGGAGCAAAAAAGCGTACGAGCCGTAACGCTAGACTCGTATTTAAGTGCACCTCGCGGATACATATATACTATGAAAGAAGAAGCAACAAAAAATACTCCAGTTATACTCGTACGTTGTATGATTTTACGACTTTCGATATGTAATACCGTATACAACAAGCCAGCGCGCGAACACGAACGAGGAGATCGTATAAAAATAAAACGATGGAGTGAATAAGAGCTGCGAAGGACAGAGTCCTCGGATTATTACGTTTCACGTGCGCGCGCGAGCAAAATATGATGTAAAAGGATTTGACGACGAACGTTTTATATATAAATATTATACATATACGAGTAATATTACAGGATATGTGTAAGTGTATCACGACGTTTGATTTTCACCCCCTCACCAATATAGTATTATAGTCGCTGACGAACGAAACCAAAAATAAAATCCTCTTAATAATGGTATACGCGCGAAAGATAAAAAACACACGTACACACACACGTACACACACACACACACACGATGCACGGAAAAGTCAAGTCGTACTAAAACACGTATAAATATTGAATGTTGGATATACTATACATAAGAAATAAACATTACAATACCGCGCCGAAAGGGGGATCGCCCGCAGAAAGTTTATAATTATCGCATAAGTACCATCGAATAAGCTTTTCGTCATCACGCATCATCGCGATATACGTACAGCGCGTCTCTCTGTATCTCCGAAAAAAAAAATTACGCAAAAGACCCTCCAGCATGACAACACACTGCGTCATCGTACACCATCAGCCCTATAGACATTACTCTGTTTCTTATCTGCGCATATACATACAGCGTGTCTGCGAGAGTATGTATTGTAATAGGCGTATGTAATGTATCAAGTTGAGAGAGAAAGAATAAAAAAATCATTATGGGAGAGAAGCGATCGAGCGAGCGAGCGATCCATCCTTGGAGGTGAATTTCGATCGTAGATCTTATAAACGCGGGCGTAGAAAGTATCGAGGTCGTATTATTAATGTCACGATAAATGACTTGACGGAATAAATAAACTTTGCATACAAAAATAAAACGATATCAGCGCTGTGTTTTTCATGCTTCATTTTGCCTCTCCTATATTTCTCCCCTTTTCAGTTGTATACACGGCCCGAGATAACTGTGCAAGCAACCGAACAGTTTTGAACTGGCTTCTATATGTAGTCGCTGTAGTCTGACCAACGATGATAAGTGGCGCATAGGCACCTTTTCATTTCACTCGTCGAAATCTACGAGCAGAATGTATATACATATATAGAGGTGTGCCAACGTTGCCAAAACTGTCTTGTTGATGGGCCGTTCGTGCTGTAACTGCAATGGTATACATATCCTTTGATAATTTCGTTAATTTGCGGAAGTTCATTTTAGCTAAGTATGAAGATTCGATTGTCTAAAAATAAAACAACGTCAAAGATAAAATGTACTTTTTTATTTACGTACATTAATTATCGAGTACATCGTGATTGTTAAGTCTACCAGTGTTTGCGAATAACGAGCAGATAATGCCTAGCGTTAGATTCATCTACTTCACTTTATTTGATAACGTGACGATTTTTGTTACATGTATTTAATACTTAAAGCTCGTATTTAGCAGTCTCTGTAATTTTTATCAGCAGACAGCCGGTGAAAGCATCGCAAACAAGATATCGTACCAGTAAAAAGATTCATTCTCGGTTCAATAAATTAACATGTGCTTAGCAATAAAAACCTTCCAATAATTCGTATAACATCATTTCATTAAACTAAATAATCAATTAAACTTTGGCATAAATTAAGTGACTAGTATTTTTTTTCTACCAATATATTCACGCGAATAAATAAAATGTATTATATTTGGTGTCGGATGATCAAATGGCGGCGTATGGCGACTAACTTATTGCAATAGAATTAGTAATAATGTTTAGAGTCTAAAAAGTTTGACTGTAAAAAGTAGGAAATGCGATTTTTCTCTATTCTAATGTGAAATCAGTCAAAGGTTACTCAATCGAAGAATTGTAAATTGAACGAAATTTTAATAATCAGATAAAAGTTTACGGCCGTCTTATATAGTTAGCATTATTATACGCTCCGCGAAGATTCGTTCATCGTGAAATTTTTACACATTTGAGAAAACTTCACAAAATCGACTTTTGAAGGGTTGTCACCGTTTTTCAAAGGGATCCCTTCCGCGTTCAATACTTACGCCAATATTATAATATACACATCGAAATCCATTTCGCATCAACGAAATATACCAAATACTATCAACTACAACAATATAAAAAACTATAAAAATGAATACATTGTATATCGTACACTTGTATTTTAAGACATATAAACAATTTGCGAAATAGTAGTATTATTGTGTGAGGAACGTCGTTGATTTTTTCTTATACAATGTAATCTGTTCATTCATAAGTATATACGATTAACTTTGTTGCGATAATCAGTTGTGACATTAGCCTCTTCACGTATAGTCTTGGATATAACATTAGCCAGCAACATATTCGCATAAAAATATATCACGACCAAGTGATCCATTCGAATACTCCGAATTTCAGTCGTAGTCAATATACCTACAGGTAACTATTCACCGCAACAAAGAAAATATTCAGTTTATCTTTTCTTTTGGTGAAGAAAAAAATACTCAACCAAACGAAAAACTATGCATATAGAAGCGAACGACAATTTTGAGAAGAGATATCGCCCTGATAAGCAGCGCATCATTTCAATATCAAAAACCAAAACTATATCCTCGTAAAAATTCTACCTTTGCGATCATGACTAGCTCCACATTCGCTCGTCGCA
This sequence comes from Trichomalopsis sarcophagae, assembly GCA_024372645.1. Lineage (NCBI taxonomy): Eukaryota > Metazoa > Arthropoda > Insecta > Hymenoptera > Pteromalidae > Trichomalopsis > Trichomalopsis sarcophagae. The sequence continues at coordinate 4,093,986 of QLSS01000001.1, forward strand.
AATAAAAAAAAAAATAACGAGTCTCCACAGTCAAAATCGAAGATCATCCCAGCACCTCTTAGACAACCGACTACAGCTATTTCCTCTCACGTGCGTTACTTTCGCACTACTGATCTTAAAGTGGTTCGATCGTCTGTCAATAGAGCAGCTGAGTACGCTCGCGTTTGCGAGGTCCGGTGCGCGTTCTGCGCTCGTCCTGCCCAGGTCTTGCAGCCCAGGCGGACCTGGGCGGCGCCTAAATGGTCGGTATGTACGTACTCGAGGTCATGCTGCCGCGCAGCAGTGTGCAGTCGGCTGCGTGCTGGTTCAGCGAGTTCTTGCGCGATGGGTGTTTGCGCAGTGGCTGGAGATTCAGCGGCGGCAAATTAGGATGCTCGATTCGGGTCGGAGAGCTTACCCGAGGCCGGAGTGTACCACCCACGCTGACGCAGTTGCCTCCGTTACCGACGCCGCCACCGCGGATCGGCATACCGTACAGTCCTTGAACGGAGAAGACTGTGGAAAAGTATTGCGAAGGTCATGATTTATTTTAGCGCGATGAAAGAATTATGAAAAAAATTGATCGCACTTACTCGGATCGCAAGGCTCCAGTACGTCCTCGAGTTGGTAGTATTCGTTTCTCATTGACAGAGGCTCCTCGTAATCGACGAAGGCAGTGTTGTCGAAAGCTTTTTCATCCTTCGGACGCGACATTATGGGCGAAGGTGCTGGAGGTTCGGTGTAAGTCTGCAATAGACGTTCTTCGTTAGCTGTATATTTTCAGCATGCTATGCATATTTGTGTTTTATCAATTTTTACATAAAATATCACAGAGAATAATGAATTATTATCGAGTGATAATGAACATGCGTATAAGCGAAAGCATCACACTGACTTTTGGTTGACTATAACAGGTGTGTGTTTCGAACGTTTTCATGCCTCGAAATGTATTAAAATTATGATGATGCATAACAAAGTAAAGCATTCGATTGAAGTTTCGCGTATCGGTGTCTCGATGAATTTGCGTCTATGACTGGACGGGGAAAAAGATAATTGCAGACACGTCTTTAATGATTCACCGTCGAACGCGTCGATCCGCGTGAGTCACAGCTTTACGACACTCATCAATGCTCCCGTCAACTGACAACTGAATCGAACGCAAAGTGATATAATCCGCAGCACCGAACGAGCTTCAATGTAAAAATATACCGAGCAATAATTGAGACCATTATAGAAATAGACAAAAAATCCAAAACGACAGATAACATTACTCAAAACAGATCAGTCTGAAGAGTAAAAAAAGTTTAGCAATCCAAAAACCCAGAGACAATAGTACTCAAAACAGATCAGTCTGAAAGAGAGTAAAAAAACACGAGCATAAATACAAAAAAAAAACACGCATATATATATATATATAGAGAGAGAAAAATCCGTGCGATCAGTCCTAAAGGCGCTGGCGGTGGGCTCTTACATCCGAGAAGTATGACAAATAAATTGTTGGAATTGCCTTGAGGTTTACATGTTCGGTCGGGCTCTCGGAGTAGGAACGCTTGTGATGAGCCGCCGCGAGAGTCATTCCCGCCGTGGACACGTAGGCCGGCGGTTGAGGCGGCGGTGGCGGAAGGGGCAGCTGTCCGTTGCAGACGTTGCCGATGGTCTCGTAGGTATGCTCCTCGAGGTAGTGCCTGGTGGTGCCTCGGGGCGTGAGCTTGGCCCACATGACCCTCGAGTCCTGAAGCGAGTCCTGCTGGCCGCAGGGATAGAGCACGGCCTCGTTCTGGAGACGCACGAGGGACTTGGTGTTGACGCAGGGCCCAACGCCGCTGGTCGTGGTCGTCTGCATGCCCGAGGACGCGGTCGAGGTCGAGAGTGTGCTGTTCTTGTTGCTTCGGTTGCTGCATTGAGACGCATCGTCGTTAGATTGGTTTACATCGGCCTGCCTTCTCGCGGTGCAGTTTTATCGGTGTCCGTGATTTTATTGCGGTTATTGGCACACACAGAACACAGAGAATAAACACCCAGATTACGATCAATGCGGAGAGAGAGAGAGTGAGAGAGAGAGAGAGAGAGAGAGAGAAGAGCGAGAATGGAATAAATGGATCCGCATTGATCCCTGGTAAAAATATTGTTTATGTCGAATAGCTTCTCTCAATAAGTACTTAATTTATCAAAGAGATTTCCACCAGGGTTCAATAGAAAAAAAAAAAACATCGCGAGTGTGGTGACACAATGCAGAGAATTACGTTAGAATCGAGATGCTTACAATTTACACTTGATGAGCAGCGCGGCGAGGACGATCCCGATGAAGATGACGCCGATGCAGGAGGATATGAGGACGAGCAGCCACGTATCGTCGAAGACCGTTCCTGAAAAAGAGAGCGTAGGTAAAAAAGAAAAAAAAATTACAATCTCCCCCTTGACACACACGACGCGCGAGAGCTGGCGCACGTGCGCGATAAAGGAGAAAAATGGTTGAAACACGGCTTAAACCGCGTCGTAAATGCAGCTTCACGCGCCGCCGCGGGCAGAAAAACACACGTCGCCCCCCCCCCCCCCCCCCATTGTGTACATTATACACACAAAGCGAGCATCCCCGCTCTCGACAGAGGGCGCAAAGACCCCGTGCGCGCAGCGACAATATAGCTGCAGGCAGCGCGCGAAATAATCCATAAACATATGTATATATATATATACGTGCGCGCACCTTGCTGCGGCATCTCGACGTACTGGACCCCCTCGGCGCGCCACTCGCACGAGTGCTTGCACGGGCTGTTGTTGAAGTGTTCGAAGAAGGGCAAACCGTCGCTGGCGCCGACGCCCGGGTAGTAGTCCGACGAGTGCACGAGGAAGGTCGGGATTGGTGGCGGCGGCAGTCGCAGGATCATGTCCGGTGGCGGCCCCAGAGTACACAAGGAACACTCGGCCGAGTCGTTGACGATCATCGTCGATGCCACTTCCGCGTCGGCCGTCTGTCGAAGCGATTAAAGCATCGTTAGATATATATATATATATATATACTTACTATGTCTATACGCCGATGTCAACATTGAGGAAAAAACTTGGGATATAAGCGGTATCAACAAGTTCGACGTAGTAGGAACTTGACTTTATTTGGAATACGGCCCGCGTGTCGATTCCCGTTTTTTCGTGCGCGGTCACGCGGCCGCTAATGGATTTTTGATGAGACCGAACGAGAGAGAGAGAGAGAGTATAGAAGCTTATTACAGGCTGTTTGCGCGCGCTCTCTGTTTTCCTTTGCGCGGCATCGTCGCGTGTTTGTACAGAGGGGGGGTCGTGGAAAAAAAAAGTACGCGTATATACGTTCGCGTGTATTTATAAGCCGCCTGGCTTTCGGGGATAAAAATGTTAATGCCTTCCGTCATTTGTGCTCGCGGAAGCATCGGCCCGAGAGATTTTTCAATTTTTTTCCTTGTACACTGTCTGTCAACGAGTGTACGGGCACGTTCGCGAGCTTAATACTGATACGATTTTAATGGGGCGCGTCTTTGTCTCCGCGATGCTTAAGGATTCCCTTATTCGAGGAAGCCTGCACACGTGTTTGTAATTATTTTGAAAAACGTTCTGAGCAAGTGTGTGTGTGTGTGTGTGCGCGTGTGTGTGTTTTGTCCGTCTCCCAAAGCACATAAATCTCCGGGAAGTTGTTAAATCAACAGACAAGAGTACAGTGACATACTTCACCGCCTCAGTGGGCTCTGTATACGCGTTAGAGACACAAGGCGAGAGCGTCTCGGTTATTTTTAAACTGCAAGATGTCACTGTCTCCCCTGTACTATATTTACGAATAAAGCGGCGGCTTCCGGCAAAAAGCGGAGACTCGCAAAATAGTCTTTCCAACGATTCCTCGCGCACTTTGTTTATATATCAATCGCGCGCGACTCGACACCAACAATCGACCGCACTCGGGACAATCCACTCGCGATTAAAAATACGAGACACTTGTCGTCGCGGTCGGATAATCGACACTGATATAACGCAGTAAAAGACACTTGCAAAACACCGCCGATCGATGAGCGAGAAAAGATGGCCACTGTACACAGACACGAAAGAAAACTCGATAGCGAGTGTACACAGAAGAGTAGTAGTAGTAGAGCAGGAGCAGCATCCACCTACCATTGCGCGACGCAGCCCCTTCGGAAGAGTTATGCCGCGGCGGCTCGCATCGAGCCGGCGGTAGGCTCCTGGGGAGGCTCGTGCGCCTTCTCTCTCTCTCTCTCTCTCTCCTGTTTCTAGAGCACATCTGCGGCGCAGGCGCCGCGAGTATTGAACCGCTCTAGGCTGTCTGCGTGCGCGCGTGCGCCTGTCGCGTGCCCACTACTATACTCTCTCTCTCTCACTTTCTACGTGGGCGTGTATATGCACGAACACGAGTGTACACACAGTCGATGCAGTCTGCAACAGCAGCAGCACGCGCCAGCCGAAATCCCATTAATTGGGCCCCCCTTCGGCTGCTGCCATGTCCCCTCTACGGATCGCGCAGCTGCGGATGGCTTTTGTGTCCGCGCGATGCCTGCACACAGCTCTGCTGCTACTGCTACAGACGAACGGGAGATGCGTATATATGGATTAATGGGCTTAGAAGCTATAGCTGCGTATACACATGCTCGATGATAAAATGCTGTGTGTGGATACACATGTCGCGAGACTATGTGGCTGCTGCAGTAGCTCTCTCTCTCTCTCTCTCTCTCTCTCTCTCTCTCTCTCTCTCTCTCGGCGCCTAATTTTGGGAATTGGAGATCTGAAGAATGATAAATGTTGCGTAATTACGCTTGGGGCTCCTTTCGTGCCGGGCGATATGGCTTTTATAATTGGATTTCGTATGCAGGAACGGACTTCTGGACCGTTTTACACTGCAGTCGACGGATTAATCGCTTTGATTATACGTCTAGTTGGCGTGGGTGCGCTATTTGTTATTGTTATTCTCGTAGGAGCATGTATAGGCGGGATTTGATGAGTATGGGATGAAAAAGAAAGTTCGTTTCCGGTTTGCTAATTGAGCATAACAATGGGAGCGATGCCGCTGCGTCATCGCGCGATGACTTTTGAAAAAAAAAAAAAAAACAAGGAACAATACGAGGGGATAATATCTGGGTGAACGCGGTCATTAAAATGTACTGTCGATGCTATACTCGGCAATCAAGAGAAATACTCCTGATGAAAAGTTTTAGATTCGCGCCAAAAACTCCATTCCAAAATTTGAATAAATATAGCTATCAGATTCAGCGCGACGCGACGTCATCATCGTCGCAGCAACGCGATGAATAAGGAAAGCTATACACGCAGGCGCGTCCTTTGTCGAAAATGCAAATGAGATAATTTAAGGCCGCATCGCTTAGTGTGTGCCATAATTTATGCAAACTTATATCCTTTGCGTAACAATTTCCAGTCGCGGTCTTTATATACATTTTTCGCTCTTTCGATTTCCTATTATCCTCTGGCTTTTTAATTCCGCTGAGATAGAATCGTATAGGAAAAAACTCTTGAGATTACATTATTACACCACGAGAACACTCATTATTCCGCGAAAATCTTCTCTACCGTCAGTAAAAAATTCATTACAATGTATAGGCGAACCCGCATACATACACGCCTCGGTTCAGCTGAGAATTCACAAGGTAAAAGTTGTACACGAGAGCGCTGTGGCTGTCGTTCTCGTATTTTTCGTGCGCTAAAAAGGAAGTGGCCTGTTCGAATTTTGCATATCGCGCGCTGCGAGAGAGAGAGAGAGAGAGAGAGATATTACGCGCTCGAGTGTTGCGCCAGACGCCAGTATAGCTGTGTACTATATATTGTATATGTACGTTTCGCGAAAGTGTAAAAAAGTCATTCCCGTGTAAAGTGAGTTGAGTTGAAAGTTTGGTTTATCACTGTGTATATTTTCATTCATATACGACTCTATAACTCGTCGAGTATTTTAATACGTCGACAACTCTCTCGTTTTAGATATTCAATACGAGCTGACTTATAATACTCTGTGGGCCGAGTGCGCGGAGTTATAATTCGTAATCGGATTACAGAAAGCGCGTGTATAAGGTGTCCGCCGTAAGCTCATTTTGGAGATATTTCTTTTATAGAGCGTGAAAATCTGCAGTCGAAACTGAAAAATCCTTATATAAGGCTAACATTCGCCGTACGCCGCTGCGAAAACAATAAATAAATCACCGTCTCTCCGCGACCTTCCCCCATTGGCCGTGCACGAGCAAAAATCCGCCCACGAAAAGCAGCTTATTATCCTCCACACGCGCTCTTTCAGGTGTGCTCTCTGCGTATGTAATACGCAGTGCAGCTGATCTCCCCCCTCTTACGGTCCATATCTACCTCGGCGACGCTCGCCTTTCGCACGCATATGACACACATCAACGGCCCGTTTCGTAAAACCTCAGTTTCTCGGCGCTCGCGTTGTCCCTATAAACACACACACAGACACAGTTGCGCCGCGAGGCCCGCGAGAAACGTGCTCTCTCACACATACACCTATGGAAATAAGCGCTATATAGTATTAGTGATGAAAGAGGAACAAACGGTATAGAGAGCGCGCAGTGTACACATGCAGCGCGCGCGAGTTATCATCCAGTAATCCCGCGGAATGCTCCTGTCAAAAGTGTCAAAAAAAAGCGATGCGAACGCTCGTTCACGCGGGCAGCTTCCCCGACGACACTGCTACTGCACAATAATACAGTGAGCACGCGAAAGAAAAAGAGGAGGTCGCGAGTTTGCGTTTCGGAGCTGCCGCCGCGCTCTGCGTATCGCAGGTCATTGGGCAAGAGAGCTCTCCGCAAGTGTGCGCGCGCGCGTATGTGTACGCCTATTTTCGGAAATTAACCTTGCAACTGCGTGAAAAGATCGTTCCAGCTCCCGAGTGCAACCTCCTCGGCGCGTCTTATGTGCCTCCGGAGCTCGGGCCTTACGTCAGCGTCATCACCTTGGAGCTCGGCCTACGCGTTGCGATATGGCCGTGTCCATCAACGAGATCTGCGAGAACACCAAGCTCGCCAGGGAGATGGCATTGACGGGCAACTACGACACCTCCGGGGTCTACTACCAGGGTGTTGTGCAGCAGATACACAGGCTGCTCTCCAGCATCGTCGACACCAGCCGCAAGGCCAAATGGCAGCAGGTCCAGCACCAGATCGTCCAAGAGTTTGAGAGAGTCAAGGCGACCTCCAGTACTATACAGTTGTTCAAGGTGGACACCCACAGCGAAAGGCTCATCGGATCGTCCTGTCTCTCCTACGAGGAGCCCACTAGGGACTCCGCTTTGTACTCCTGTGGAACCTCTGGCAACTGGGCACCTACGCCTCAGAGGGATCCGGACGTCTGGCCACCGCTATCGCCTACGGAACAAATGTGAGCACCTGCTTTGGGAATGAAGTTATTTTCTTGTTTTCTCATCATTGCTAATCGGTTTGCGTTCGTAGTAATTCAAACAGGAACTCGAAAATCCAGCCAAGGAACCAACAGAGGCCACCAAACAGGTCCAATATCCGTAAGCCGAGTGTGTCATCCGCAAAGAAAACAGATGTCAAGCCTGTATCTCGAAACAGTCAGCGAAATAATAACAGTGTTGACGACAAGAAAAATTCAAACACAAATAGTACTGCTAAGAAAGATGATGTAAATAAGGTTAGCTAGAGTTTTACAAAGATTTTTAGAGACAGATGTTTTGAATTATATTCCAAGAGTTCTGGATATTACTTTTTTGTGTGTATTTTAGGAAAAGGGTGAGACAGAAAAGACGGATGTTGAAGTTGAAGAAAGAAAATTTGAGCCTTCAGGTGCTGACAGGGACCTTGTAGACACGTTAGGTACGGTACAAGCTTTTCAAGTTATTCTGCCTGCAAAATACTTTAATTGACCCTTAACTTGATTATGCAATTTATTTTCAGAGAGAGATATTGTACAGAAAAACATTGATATCCATTGGGATGATATAGCTGATTTGCACGATGCCAAGAGGCTACTTGAAGAAGTAGTTGTACTACCCACACTGATGCCAGACTTTTTCAAAGTAATTTTTTATATTTCATGATACTTTTGAATTATATTATAGAATTACCGTAAAAGGACTAAACTTAAACATTCTTTTGCAGGGTATTCGTAGACCTTGGAAAGGTGTATTAATGGTTGGACCACCGGGCACAGGAAAAACCATGTTGGCCAAAGCAGTTGCTACTGAGTGTAGTACGACCTTCTTCAACGTTTCTTCCTCTACATTGACGTCGAAATACCGAGGAGAATCGGAAAAACTCGTTCGTCTCTTATTTGAAATGGTTGGTATTTTAAATTTTGTATCCGATTTTTCTATCTTTATCATCAGAATAATTTGCTCATGAATTCAATTTTACAGGCCAGGTTTTATGCACCCAGTACAATATTCATAGATGAAATTGATTCTCTGTGTTCGCGACGAGGTTCCGAGTCTGAGCACGAAGCATCCAGGCGGGTCAAATCTGAACTTCTAGTTCAAATGGATGGAATCAGTTCTAATAATGAAGATCCTACTAAAATAGTCATGGTTCTTGCGGCTACCAATTTCCCTTGGGATATTGATGAAGCCTTGAGGAGGCGATTAGAAAAACGAATATACATACCTTTACCGACTCGTAAGTACAGCTTAACGCTCATTACTCAATTTTCTACTGTTAAAATAAAATCTTATCAAATTTCTAGACGAAGGTAGAGAAGCGTTATTAAAAATCAACCTTCGCGAAGTTAAAGTAGACGATTCAGTCAACCTTAGTGACATAGCAGAAAAACTAGAAGGTTATTCTGGAGCAGATATCACAAACGTCTGCAGGTCCGCCATAGATAATCAATTTTACTGTCAAAAATGGTTCTTAATTTGATTTTAGTCATCATTAACGCTTCATTAAATATTTTAGGGATGCGTCAATGATGTCCATGCGACGGAAAATTGCTGGTCTAAGGCCAGATCAAATAAGACAGTTGCCAAAAGAGGAGTTGGATTTGCCGGTGTCGGCACAAGATTTCGATGAAGCGCTTGAAAGGTGCAACAAAAGTGTTTCTCAAGAAGATCTTGAAAAGTATGAAAAGTGGATGAGCGAATTTGGTTCATCTTGATACTGCAGTTCGCGTACATAATTTTTGGATTTATGAATGTATTTTTTTACCAAAGGCAAAGTCAGCCTCTTGATTATTGTAAAAAAAAAACAACCAAATTAATCCAAATATATGTCATTAATTAAAAATATAATTTTAAATGTAAAATATGACTGTCTTTGGGACCAACAACTTTTCCATTATAATCCATACGAGGGATTTTTATTTTCTTTTTTCCATTACCAAAGCATGCGTTTAAAACTTAATTTGCTTGCATTTCTGTACTTAAAAATGTCCCTTGCAAAGGTTTCACTAAAGTTTTTTGGTCCAAATCGTAGAAGTTGAATGCGCACAATTTTTATTAAGTATCTATGTTACATTTTTTAATCTATTATCTGTTAGTGTAAAAATTATAAATATAAAATGTTTATTTACATATTTTTGAATAATAAAATACCAACATGTTGATACTGATAAAAAAAAAATATATTTCTTATTAAACCTGATTACTTTTAATTTTTTTTAATAGTTAGCTTTTACAAATACATGAATGTGTAATTCATTTTGTGAATGTATATGATAAAGTAATAAATATACATGTATATACAATTATGCTCTCTTTGGCACTTCAAGGTTTCATTTTACCAAATAAGAACAAGTCTTTTATGCCAGCAACCAGTGTTGCTTTTTGCATTATAATAAGACTGTAGGGGTTACTTTTTCGGTGCACATCCTTCTAGTCTTAATCTCTTGGTTTCTTCATCAACATTTTTTGATCCAACTTTAGGAGGTTTATAATCTTTAACATGATCCACTCTTATTGTCCTACCTAAAATCTAAAAAATAACATAAATTAAATTTGTAATATAGATCATTTTACTAGTCATATGACTTTGGACATTGAATAATTCACACACCTTTATTCCATTCAGATTATCGACAGCTAGAATAGTGCTCCGTTGATCTTCATAACATAAAAATCCATAGCCCTTTTGTTTGCCTGTATCCTTATCTCTAACTAAATTTATATTAACTATCTCTCCATATCTGTGGAAAAAAAAAACGAATATATTTTGTTTTAAACAGTAAAATGAAAAAATTATTGAAATTTAAAATCCCCGATACATACTGTGAAAATACGGCGATAACGTCACCTTCCGTCAGATCATATGGTAGTCCACCAATAAAAATCCAAGCACTGTCCTTGTAATCATCGTGCCAAGATCCTTTTCTATCTGAACCTAGCTCCTGTAGACCTAGTTTTGCAATATTTTTTACATTGCTAAACAGAAAATGAATAAATATTAAAACCATTAGTGACGAACTTTGAAATAATAAAATTTTTTTTTAATTATATTTTTACTCACGTCATAGGATTCATGGTTTGATTTGATTATATAAAGATCAATTATAACAAACGTTGAAATATTTATAAAATTTTTAGGTTATATCTTCTCCGCACTGAAATGTCAAACATAAACACACGGCGCAAGATCCATATATACTTATACACGATTGTAATATATAAGTATATGGATCACTCTATATATGAGAACACCGCATGTCGTTTCAGCGCCCTCTGACGGGATTTGGATATTGCGAATATAGGTATTATAGGTGTAATTGTGCAAATCACAGCTGAGTTTGTAAATAAAACAAAGTAACGAAAAATTAATCCTAACTTTGCAAATGCTAATCTATAAATGAATAAATCAAGTGCAGGTTTCATCGCAGTTCATCTAGGTATCACAAAAAAATTAATAAATATGTTTTACAAGAAAATCAACAAATGTCTTAATTCTATTTTTTTTTCTTTGATAGGAGCAGGACAACATTCGACTGTATTAAAAGAAAAATACCAAAAATTGAGTAAAGAAGCATGTGAAAAAGTATGAATTTCAAATGATAAAATTGTAAAATTATACAAAGATTTTTCAACACTAATAATCTTCTTATCGATTTACTTACAGGGAATAGAGTCTTTAAAGCAGTCTAAAAATGTACTTGATGCTGTCGTTGACGCTGTGATTGTTTTAGAAGATTCTCAATTAACAAATGCTGGATATGGTTCTAATTTAACTTATGAAGGAAATGTAGAATGTGATGCCAGTATTATGGACGGTGCAACCCTCCATTATGGAGGTGTTGGTGCAATCACTGGTGTTAAGAACCCAATTGAAGTAGCCAAACTCTTGTGTCAGTATCAAACAGTTGATATTGGACATGGTAGGGTCCCACCAAGGTTCGATTTATTAAGTATTGACTTGGAAAACTGCATAATACTTATTTTTAACTGAACTAATTTTATAGTTTTTTAGTTGGGTCTGGAGCTCTTACATGGGCCAAGGAAATGGGTATTAAGTCTGTACCTCCTGAAAATTTAATATCAGGTATACATCTTTTCACATTAAATTATAGGAATAATATTGAAATCAGATCAATTGTGAAAGAAATTCAATTTAATATTATTTAGTAAAAGCTCAAAAAGTTTATAAACACTACAAGAGGAAAGTGGAAAATGATACCATTGAGATTGGTCAGGTATCTATAATCAAAAAATGATTTTCAGTCATGTCAAAGTTTAATAAATAGTATATGTAGGAAAATGTATTTTAGCAATTAAAGAGGCGATTGGATACTGTAGGAGCTGTTTGCATTGATCAATACGGAAACGTAGCCTCTGCATGTTCAAGTGGAGGAATCATTTTAAAATACCCAGGACGTGTTGGTCAAGTAAGATTACAAGCCATATTTTTGAAGATTAATAATTTAGAAAAAATTCGTATTATAATATTTTAATTCAATTTTGCATTATACTTTACAGGCAGGTGTTTGGGGTTGTGGTGTATGGGCAAGCAAAGGAAGCATTTCCGTTGGTACAAGTACATCAGGATGTGGAGAGCATCTTATTAAAACAACATTAGCTCGCACAATTGCAGAATCAATTGAACAAACTGACTGTCCTACTAGAAGTTTACATGATACCATGCATTCAAATTTTCTTGGTATTACTAAATTTTTAAAAATACCTGTTATACGCTGTATACAGCATAAAAATGAGTTTCTGTTTAGATTCTAGATTTCTAAAAGATCTCAATGAAAAATATGGAGGTGTTCTTGCAATAAGATACTCTGCAGAGGATGGCTGTGGCGATTTTCTTTGGAGCCATACAACTAACAGTATGATAATAGGATACATGAATTCAAATGACAAATCTGCCAAGGTAAAGATAAGTAATAAAATAAATTTCGCATTGACTTGATAAAATTATTAAAATTTTTCATTAATTTTTTCTAGAGCCGTATGTCGATTTTATCTCCTCCTGACGTTGGAAAGAAAGCTATTATTGAAGGGATACTTTTTAAATTACAAGAACCAAATGAATGTAAATAATGCATAGGTACATGTTTAACATTTTTATATAAGAATATAAACTATTTAATAATTAACAATACTATTTTTCTACAACTTCTGGTTCTGCATTTTGGTTTTCTATGTATGCTTTCGTCACAATGCATTTAGTCATATAACAGTCACAAGGTATATCATGCAAAACTTCAGAAGCATCCAACATTGTAAATGCAACATTATATCTTCTTGGGTTTGAATCATTCCGGTCAAGTTTCAATTCAAAAGCAACAGGTTCCTTTTCAGTTATATCAATACTAGAAGGTAAAACAATCACAGTTTGTTTCCAATGTGTGGGTTCAGCTGATGGAGCTGTACTTAACACAGAACCATCCGGAAATTCAACATCAAACCAAATACCAAAGCCTTGATAGTTGCCATTTCTAGAACAAACTAATACAGTTTGCTCACCTCCCAAAGAATCTAACTCTTCTGAAGTTACTGTATTTAAATCCAACCAAACCAGTAATTTTCCTTCTGCTAAGACATTTTCTGCTGGTAGAATAAGAATTTCTGGCACTAATGATTTTGCCTTCCTATAATTTTCTGCAACAGATCTATCAAGAACATAAAATAAATTATAAACATATTATAAACAAAAAAATTTTTTCTTCCATAAATGCTAAAATATTCTTACTTCATGCTCACTCCAAAAACATCATCCCAAAATTCAAAGAAACTTGGCAACTGACATGGTGCAGCATATATTTTAGCCACAGATGGAAACATTAAGCCATTCTCCTTTAAAAATCTGTCTCTTGCAGTGATAACAGAATCTAACATGCCTTCATGGAGTAAATAAAAACCCATCCATTCGGATACAATAATATCAACTTTTTCTATTTCCTCTAAACAAACATCTTCTACTTTTTTCTGGATCACTTCAATTTTATCTTTGACATTATTTTCCTCAGCAACTTTGGACACTAGTAAAGCTAAATTACTAGCTTCAATTGCATAAACTTTCTTAGCTCCAGCCTGTGCACAGAAAATTGACAATATTCCTGAAGAAATTAAAATTTGAGTACGTTGATTATAGTATTAATTGCAATACATATGAAAGTCAGATTTATGCATTCACACCTGTTCCAGCTCCTACATCCATAACTATTTTATCTGTAAATTGATCTTTCATGTTGAAAATCGCATTTTTGTAAGCAAGTGTTCTAGGCTTGTCATTTAACATTAGTTGATGGACCTCAAAGTAAAAATAAATAAATATAACAAAAATTTAACAAATGCGAAAAATGAAATTGCAAAAAATTACATACATTTAAATCTTCATAACTTTCAAAATAAACGTCAGGATTTTCATTGTTGTCATTCATTGTGTATGTTACGATATTTTTTAAATTAAAAAATAGTATAGGTTAGAAAAACAAATATCGTATTTGCCGAATGTTGTATACTCTTCTAACTATAACGCATATTTTGCTGATTCAATTGAACAAATACACGTCTTCACTAACAATTTTAAAACGAAAGAATCCTTCAATTACACATATACACAACAATCGAATCAACCTGTCTTCTATATATGCCGGTGGTTGTAATGACACTCGGACATGTATTTTTCGAACTCGCATGTGTGTGCAAAACTGAAATCAAATCATTCGCGCCCTCTCTCATATGACTACAGCAGTGTCCGTCGTTTCCGCCTTTCGCGTTACTAGCGCTCCGCTGACTTCCTTTCTACGACGTGCTCTACCAAGATGCAGAAGGTATGTTTTTCATTTTCGTCTATTTTCTACGAAGTAATGAAAATTTAATTGTCAAAAGTCATTATAAAAATATTTCATAATGTCTGTTACAGAAACAGAAACAGCAGATCCACTCTGTGCAGGTCTTCGGCCGCAAAGTAAGTTAAAAATGTTACTGTTATTTGAGGTTATAACTCGCGTGATAATGCCCATGCATCGGCATGCCAAAACACTTGAAATTTTTTATTAACAATCTTAACGTTGTTCTTGTAGACCTAAATCATTTCATTACCCTATTTATTTTTACAGAAAAGCGCCACAGCGGTCGCTTACTGCAAACGAGGCCGTGGAATCGTGCGAGTGAATGGCCGTCCCTTGGAGCTGGTTGAACCCAGAGTTCTCCAGTACAAGCTTCAGGAGCCAATTCTGCTTCTTGGAAAGGTAAAGTTTACACTTCTATAAGCCCTTTCATTTGGATTATTAAAGCATTAAAGTATATTTATACTTTTTTATTTTTATGATACCTCCTGATGAATTTACTTATTCCGAACATGACTGTTATTGATTAAAAGTCTTAATACTGAATAATTTTTTAAATCTATTGATTTTGAACACAATGTTACATGCACAATGTTTAATATAATTTTGTTATCAATGTTGTAGGAAAAGTTCTCAGAAGTTGACATCAGGGTCAGAGTAAACGGTGGTGGTCATGTAGCCCAGATCTACGCCATCAGACAGGCAATCTCTAAGGCTCTCGTAGCTTACTACCAGAAATGTAAGTTGAACTTATGATAATTGAATGCATTAGAACAGTCATAAAAAACGTTTGTTTTTTGCATGTGATATTGTATTTTTCAAATAACAATTTTTCATTATAGTTTTTTCTTTAGTGAAATTATGAACTCTGCTAATTTATTTTTATTATTAACAGAAATAATAAAAATAATATATATTTCATTTTATTCTTTCATTCTCTAGATGTTGATGAAGCCAGCAAGAAGGAGATCAAAGACATTCTCATCCAATACGATAGGACACTTTTGGTAGCCGATCCCAGAAGGTGCGAGCCCAAGAAGTTTGGTGGTCCAGGAGCACGTGCACGCTACCAAAAATCCTACCGTTAAATATACGGCATATATCTTTTTCAATTTTATTATTGAATAAAAAAAAATTTAAAACCAATGTACTTGTATTTCAATTATTTAATGTTTAAATTACACATACATCATTCCCCACATCTTTTATATTTTGTACTACATCCTACTAAACACTAAATTCTTTATTAATTCATTTAAACGAAAATTTTATGATAAATTTATTTATTAATGTTGAATCATTCTGATCACATTGTAAACTGTCGTTCAATTTTTATTTAATTTTATTACACTTTCACTTGTTTTTATTTGTCATTTATTGTTGAAAACAGTATAGAGAAAGTCAGTACCTATAAGTACTTAAAAAGTGTCATAAAGCTTAGTGAAGGTGAACAAACTTTTTTCTTATACTATGTATAGGTATAGGTACTGTTTTAGAGAACACAAGAAAGGTTAGTGGTGGGGAGTTGAAACGCGATCAAAATTCACGAATGTCAGTAAACACGAGAAGTCCCGTGGCAGTTTTATTTTAAAAAATACCCATGGAAGCAGGGTAACAATAAATCACATTAAAAATGAAGAACCGATTTAATACATATGATTTGGTGTGCTCCGTCACCGAGCTTCAAAAGTAAGTTTTAGTGGATAATTTTAATTTGCTAGCTTATTGTAAATATTTTTAAGGTTATGGTGTGATATTTGTTATGATGTTATTAATTCATTTGTCATAATTTATGTAGGCTGGTGGGTATGCGCGTGAACCAAATCTATGACATAGACCACAGAACATATCTCATTCGGTTTCAACGAAGTGAAGAAAAATCCATATTATTAATAGAGTCTGGCAATCGAATTCATACCACTGAATTCGAGTGGCCCAAGAATGTAGCCCCTTCAGGATTTTCAATGAAAGTATGTACCATTAAAAACGATTTCCATTTATTATAAATAATGTATTTAATATTTAACACATGAATATTATTCATTATTAGATGAGGAAGCACTTGAAAAATAAGCGACTTGAAAGTTTGACACAGATTGGAGTTGATCGAGTAGTTGATCTTCAATTTGGTAGTAATGAGGCAGCTTATCATATTGTTCTAGAATTGTATGACCGTGGTAACATTGTTCTAACCGATTGTGAAATGACAATACTCAATATACTAAGGCCACACACAGAAGGAGACAAAATAAGGTTTTTATTTATTATATTCAGTGATATAATATAATTTTATATCATATAATAATACTAAAATGAATTTTCAAAATTCTTAGACTAGCTGTGAAAGAACGTTATCCAGCTTTTAGAGCACATACCAAAGTAATACCTACTCGAGAAGAGCTTCAAGATATTATAAAGAATGCAAAACAAGGAGAAAGTTTAAAAAAAATATTAAATCCTCATTTGGAAGTTGGTGCAGCTGTTATAGATCATGTTTTGTTGGAAGTTGGTTTTCAATTAGGTTGTAAAATAGGAAAAGAATTCGATGTTGCAAAAGATGTGGATAAGTTGTATTCTGCTCTAGAAAGTGCAGAAAAAATGCTCAATAATGCGAAAAAAGATGTATCAAAAGGATACATCATACAAAAGAAGGAAGAAAAGCCTATAAAAGATGGAGAAGAGGAATTTATGTATGCTAACATTGAGTTTCATCCATTTTTATTTGAACAGTGTAAAAATCAACATTATAAAGAGTATGAAACATTTGATAAAGCAGTGGATGAGTACTTTTCAACTATGGAAGGACAAAAATTAGATTTAAAAGTTTTGCAACAAGAGCGAGATGCTCTGAAAAAATTGGACAATGTTAAGAAAGATCATGATCAGAGATTGGTAACTTTAGGTAAAACTCAAGAGGCAGACAAACAAAAAGCTGAGCTGATTACTCGAAATCAAGAGTTAGTCGATAACGCGATACTTGCAATGCAAAGTGCATTGGCAAATCAAATGTCTTGGCAAGATATAAAAACACTATTGAAAGAAGCCCAAGACAAGGGAGACCCTGTGGCCTCTGCCATTAAACACTTAAAATTAGAAAGCAATCATATTACAATGTTATTAACTGATCCATATGAAGATAGCGACGATGATGAACCAGAGTTAAAACCCATGACTGTAGATATTGATTTAGCACATTCAGCATTTAGTAATGCAACGCGTTATTATGACCAGAAGCGTTCAGCTGCAAAGAAACAACAAAAGACTATTGAATCTCAAGGAAAAGCCTTGAAATCAGCAGAGAGAAAAACCAAGCAAACTTTGAAAGAAGTGCAAGCAATCCACAGCATAAACAAAGCAAGAAAAGTTTACTGGTTTGAAAAGTTTTATTGGTTTATTACATCAGAAAATTATTTAGGTACGTATTGTAGAATAAAAACAATTAATTTAAAATAAATAACTAAAATGAGTTTATTTATTAGTTATTGGTGGACGGGATCAACAGCAAAACGAGTTAATTGTAAAAAGATACCTGAGAAGTGGAGATATTTATGTGCATGCTGATTTAACTGGTGCCAGTTCAGTAGTAGTAAAAAATCCTAATGGAGGACCTGTTCCTCCAAAATCGTTGGCTGAGGCTGGAACCATGGCAGTTGCTTACAGGTATGCCTTAAAACGTTACAAAATAATTATATGCTGATCGCAAGTAAAAAACAAAAAATTTCATCAATTTTAATTATTTGATTAAAACAGTATTGCATGGGAAGCTAAGGTAATAGCTGGTTCATACTGGGTAAATAGTGATCAAGTTTCCAAAACTGCTCCAACTGGAGAGTACCTCACTACAGGATCCTTCATGATTCGAGGCAAAAAAAATTATTTACCTCCATGTCAATTAATAATGGGATTAGGGTTTCTATTTCGTTTAGAAGATAGTTCGATTGAGCGACACAAAGATGAAAGGAGGGTTCGCACATTAGAAGAGGATGACGCTGATCGCGTAACTGAAACATACAACGAAATTGAAATAGAGGAAGAGGATGAAGAAGGTGAGCCCGTTAATATTCATATTTTTAAACCATCTATCAAATAAATATTAATTACTAACAGAAACGAGTTTACGCTTTACAGGTGAAAGCAAGGAAGATAATGAAAATTTAGAAACTATAAATGAAGAATCTTCAGAAAATATTAAACAGGAGTCCACGAAAAAAGATGAGAACAGTAGTGATGAAGACGAAAAATCACTATTTCCAGATACTCAGATCAAATTAGATCTTTCGGGTCCAAGAGTAAAGCTGAGCGTTGATGAGTCGAAATCTATTGGGAAACTACAAAAAGATATGGACGAAGTAGTATATTTGGGCGACGATAAACCCGTTCCATTAAAAAGTGCACAAAATAAAGATACTTCAAAAAATATTGGAAATAAAATGCCTTCTAAAAAAGAACAACCCAATGATTCCGACGCACAGCCGAAACAAAATCAGACAGGCCTAAAAAGAGGTCAACGTGGAAAACTAAAAAAAATTAAAGAAAAATATAAAGATCAGGATGAAGAAGATAGGAAGTTATTGATGACAGTCTTACAGGTAAGTTAATATATTATATTGTTATGCCGAGATATCTTATTATATTATTACAACACTTTTTTTTTATTTTAGTCTGCTGGAGCTGCCAAAGAAGATAAAAGAAAGAGTAAAAACAAAGATCCATCTGGCCCAAAACAACAAGGAAAGAAGAAAGGAATCCCGCCGAGAATAAATCCAGTGCAACAGCAAAATCAAGTTGCAGAAAACTTAGATGAGGAAGATGCTGGTCCAGGACCTGAAGTTGATATGTTAGATCAGTTGACGGGGAAACCACTTCCAGAAGATGAATTGCTGTTTTCAGTACCAGTTGTCGCTCCATATAGCACATTGCAAAGTTATAAGTTAGTACAGCTTATATTTTTTTAAAAGATTTGGTTAAAACACGTAATAATTTAACCATTTTCGTAACGTTTCAGATTCAAAGTAAAATTAACGCCTGGAACTGGTAAACGAGGAAAAGCTGCCAAGACTGCAGTGGCCGTTTTTCTCAAAGATAAGACTATAACTGCAAGAGAAAAAGATCTCTTGAAGTCTGTTAAGGAAGAAACTATTGCAAGAAATATACCTGGAAAGGTGAAAATTAGTGCACCACAAATAACAAAATTAAAAAAATAGTTGAGTTTTTAAAGTTGTTGTATTTAATGCCAATCATTATATTAAGGAATGACTGTAAAAAATGATTATAAATAATGCGTTCAGTTAAGTATAACTATATCTGTACGATATAAGAATGTAACACAAAGAATGTAAAATATTTATTTAAAAAAAATTGTATTAAAAATAAGGCTTATTTTCTTCTAAAAGTCTAATCTTATTTAATATTATAAAAACTCTAATTACAAAATAGCATCGCTTAAGTTGATTCAATACTGTTCAACAGTCACTGGTAAACCTAACAAATCATCATTAATAGCTTTTAATAGAATTTCCCAGCTTTAATTTTCTTTGTCCTGTGACTAAACGTTCGCAAAACATTTGATACAAGTCAATTTTTTTTTACTTTAAAATAAATTGACTTCGAGAATCGTATAATTATTCAGTCATCAAGACTTTCCTCAAACATGTCCTTTTCACTGTCATATTCAGATAGTCGTTTTTTAGCTACGGTCTTTTGACGGGTTTTTGGTGTCGGTTTGGAGCCTGGACGAGTTTTCGTTCCTCTTGTTACTATCTAGAATGAAAGGACAATTTATACATTGTTTGAAATTATATTACATTATGAATCAAATAATGAAATAATAATTTTACCTCGGGTTCAGAATCAGAGCCAGATAAGTCTTCTGGCTGTATTATTTTTTTTCGACCTCTCTTAGCAGGTGGTTTTGTTGGTGTTGCACTGTCTTTTGGACTTGTTTTAGTTTTTCTTTTTTTTATTTGCACTTCATACTCAGCATCACAATCAATATTTGCTAACTGCCTTCTCATATCTCTTCCATTAATACATTTTTCATTCAAGACTACTGAATCAATACTACTATTAAGAGATTCATTAAGTGGCAGAATATTTCGTTTGCCTCTTGGGCTTTTAGCAGCTGGTACTGGTTTGGCTTTTGGTTCTGGTTTTGATTTTTTAGCAGATCCTTTAGTTTCAGCAGCACTTGCTTTTGTTCTCTTTGGAGTTGATGGTAATTTATCGACTTTCTTTGTTGAGAATTCTAACTTCCCAGTAGGAGTATGATTAAGTTTTTGCAAACCTTTAACGAGAATGTCTCTAAATTTATTATAATTAGGAGTCTCGTTAAATTTTATTGAAGCTAATAAGGTCATAAATTGACTAATAGGTGTAGGAATTTCAGATGTTTTAAAGCATTCTTTTAAAAACGTTTGTACATTGTTAAATGCTTTCTCTTTTTGTTGGTGTACTGGTCCTGGATCTTTTAAATTTTTCTCCCATGGTAATGCACCACATATCCACTGGATCATGTTATAAAGCAAAATTTCAAAGTCACCTCTCATGGTTGGTACTAAAAAAAAAAAATATAGCCTTAGCAAAAATGAACTTTATTAGAATTCAATATTAGTTATATTTAGTTTGTTACCTCCCATGTGAGCATCTCTACTCGTATACTCTATGGTACCATTGTGAGCTTTCTTTGGATCCAACTTATATTCATCTTTTGTAGTATAATGTGACGCTAAACCAAAATCAACTAAGTAAACGTTATTTTGTGACTTTAAATCAAGTAATAAATTTGCTCCTTTTATATCTGCATGCACATATGTCTTATTGTGAATATATTCTAGAACATTTATCTGAAAAAAGCATTGAGTATGGAATTAAATGTCATTAAATAACGTTTAAAATTTTATCTGTGTAGTTGTTTATATTACAATTTGCCAAGACACTTTGTATACAGTGTGTTCTGGGAATATTCTGTCATTTTCCAAAAATAGTTTCCACAAATCTGTGCCATAGCGTTCCATCACAATAAATCGATACTTTTCCCCATTGCATTCATGACTACCAGAAGCTAGAAATGGTGGCATTCCAAGATGTGGAAGTTTCTTTTCCTTCTTCCAGTTATTTACTGAAAATACAAACAATCTCAGTAGATTTAAAACAAAATGGATACATATAGCTATTGGAGTAGTCAATACTCACTGTCATTTGGACTAGCATTTCTCATGTAAAAGTGCATTTCAACAAACAACGGTCCATTTCCATGTGGCTCCTATGGAAAATGATATCGTGAATCAATGTTAATTGTTTAGAATCAAAGCAATTGCACAAACAAATGAAAATGAATAGACATACAATTTTGATGACTGCTGGATAGTCCGTTGGAGTTTTGTCTTTGTAAAGTGCAGCTACAGGTGAGAGATGGAGGAAAAATTCGATATGAAAATCCTGATAGTTAAGATCCGTGATAAAGCTATAAAAAGCCGACAGCAATCTTACCGGCGTAAATTTCTCCGAAGCCACCGACGCCGATGGACGAGCCAAAAATCCATTTCTGCTTCTTCAAATCAGTGACGATCTCACCCTTTGGAATAGGATCAGGCATTTTATATCCATTAGCTCCTTTCTTTCTCGGTGCTTTTTTCGCCGCGGCTTTCGACATCTTTGAGGTTATAGACACTACAGTTCTATTCGTAAACAAGTTGCAGTAGGTAACAGTAAGGCACTAATGCGTCTTATAATCGTCCGCCAACGATGCCGCGGATCACTCGTGTTCGCATTAATATCTCAAAACTTAATCTCAAAGATAAGGAGCGTTTCAACGACTAACAAAAAAGTACACTTTACGCGTCGCAATACTTAAAAAGGAAACAACCTATAGATACAAACTAATGCTACGCAGAAAATAATCAAAAACGTAAAATAGATCTGTATACCTCTGCATAAGCGAGATGCAAAGGCCAACTTGACTTTTAAACCGCCCAAGAGCGGCGATGACTCCTGCAGAGGTCCCTGCAGCGGACCTCTTGGATTTTTGGCGGTTGAATGTGTCTGACGCGCGCACGCACAATTCGGAGCAGCAGCTGTTTTTATTTTATCTATAGTCTATTCTATAGTATAGTCCGCGTGGAATGGAGGCTCGCGCAAGTTGGTGCACGTTTCGAGCACAGCTGTGAACTATAACGTATTTTTTGCCAGATCGCTGTTTTCAATCAGAAACGTACCTACAGCGAGTTTTTAGATAAAACATTAATTAACAAGGGCTAAGCCATCACGGGCATGGAAGCGATTTTTATAAATTTTAAAAGTTCTCTCTTTGCAAAACAACAGCTGAACAAAAAATCCGGTCTAGCGCGCGAGGCAGCGATTCGGTTTCCCGCGCGGCGCGCGTGCTATAACTGCTAGCGGATATATATATATACACGCATACATATACACATATTCGTGCAAATATATACGCGATTCGACAGCTGCGCGAGTGCGCAGTGTACATTATTCGCGATCGCAGCGCTTGTTGACCGCATTTAAAAAGTTAAAAAAGAGGAGTGTTTAACCGTCGAGGCATTTAAAGAAGCTTTTCAAAACACACTGGGCGAGTCATGATTCTCGTTCAGCAGTACAGACGTGAATATTTTCTATGAGGCGCGAGAAGTATCGCATAAAGTAGCATAGGCTGCGCTGCATAGGTTAGTTGGAAAATATACCGCGTATTTGTCGTAGCTGTTGTTGTGCTACTGTTAGAGTATTTGTGATTGTTGACAAATACCACGGTGCCCAACATGCCGGGTTCGAGTGGTTCAACCATCGGGGATACGAGCAACGTCAAGGATTCTATAGACTCGACGATCCACCTCAACGATGCATCCGGGAGCGACCCCGAGCAGAACATGTGCAATGGAGTCACCACTCCCCAGCAGTCCAATTCAGAACACAAGCACTATGACAACTCCATCTTCAATACTATTTCCAAAATTGTCAATCGTACGGCAAAGGTGAGATCCATTGCTCCTTTATGAGAGTCTGCAATTGTTGAGCGAGTATTCCTTACAAAGTTTATTTATTTTTAGGTTCCAGAGATACAGGATTTTAAAATTGTCAAGCCCATAAGCAGGGGTGCATTCGGCAAAGTATTCTTAGGTTACAAGAGGACTAATCCAGATCAAGTTTATGCCATAAAAGTTATGAAAAAGAATGAAATGATTCACAAAAACATGGCATCCCAGGTAGTCATAGAGAGGAATGCATTGGCAATTGTTAGGAGCCCATACTGCGTTCAGCTCTTTTATTCGCTCCAATCTGCTACCAGTGTCTACTTAGTGATGGAGTACATGGTTGGTGGAGACTTGAAGAGTTTGGTAGGAATGTACGGTTACATGGAGGAATCTATGGCTGCTTTTTACACAGCCGAGGTTTGTCTGGCTCTCGAATATCTGCACTCCCATGGCATCGTACATCGAGATCTCAAGCCAGATAATATGCTACTGTCCAAAGAGGGCCATGTCAAGCTCACTGACTTTGGTCTCAGCAAAATTTCTACTTCTACTTTGCACCGAGACTTGGAGATATCTGACTTGGTGAATTGCACTCCCAGCTTATGCACCAGAACTCCTGGTCAACTGCTCTCTCTGACATCTCATCTGACCTTTGACTCTGGACTGAAATCAACAATAAGTAACGATTCGAACCTCAACTCCAGTGAAAGAAGTAACCCTGCCATGGATTTATTACCAGAACTACAGATGCGCGGTCACCACCATTCTAACAGTTCTATAAATTCGCTTGCTTCCTCAGGTGTTCCATCTGGCGACTACTCTCGCGTCTCTGGTGTGACTCCATTTCAGTCTGCCGAAGATATCAAGATCTCGGTATTTTCGAGCGAGAGCTCGAACTCCAGCAGTTATCATACAGCAGAGGCATCGGCCTCCTCTTCAGTTGCCTCGTCGGAGGCTTCTGCATGCGAGTCTAACAACAACATCATCAACCACAACACAGAGGAGGAAGATGAATCAACTCTCGAGGCCGAACAATCGCAACATCCGTTACCTCACCATACGAGTCCACTGAGTACGTGCAAGAAAACACTGTCTCGCGGGACCAAAAGAAAAAGACAAGCTCAGGGGATGCAGAGTACAGGTCTGACGAGGGAGATCTGCTTGATGGGCTTAGATGGCGATCTTACCCCAAAGAGGAAAAACCGCGGACACATGTACTCCTGCAGGAGTCCGCCAGCAGTTGTGACAACCTTTAGACGTCAGGTCAAAAATGAAGATGGCACCGTAAAGACGGAGACTGGAAGCGGATCCGTAAGGGTAGCTTTTAGCACGCCGGTTTCATCGACAAAAAATCGGATTCGCAAAGACGAGCGAATTTTCAAGAAGGATGAAGAGAAGCTAATTGTCAAGACCACGAGGTTCGATCTGCCTCCGACCACCGCGACACCAGATATTGCGGGAGAAGACTTTAACGGTAGCGAGCTTCATCCGCAGCACAGGTCGCCTCAGGGAATATCGCCTATAAAGACTCCAGCACCATCGGGGAATAGTTACACGCCTTTTCGGACACCAAAGTCTGTGAGGCGAGGAGCACAAGCCACCAATCGATCAGACGACAGGATTCTTGGAACTCCAGATTATTTAGCTCCAGAATTACTTCTTAGACACGGTCAGTTACTTGTGGCAACTGTGATAATCATTTTTTATTACGGTTTATTAGAAGTATGCATAAATTGTCAACAGGTCATGGAGCAGCAGTGGACTGGTGGGCGCTGGGGGTCTGTTTATTTGAGTTTTGTACGGGCATACCGCCTTTCAACGATGAAACGCCTGAATCCGTGTTTGCTAACATCCTAGCGCGTGACGTGCCTTGGCCTGAAGGTGAAGAAAGTCTGTCTGCAAATGCGATGGCGGCTATCGACAGCCTGCTCACCCTAGATCAGAACGTACGTCCTTCAGCCAAGGAAGTGCGCACGATGAAGCTTTTCGAGAACTTTCCCTGGGACGATCCACAGAAAGCGGAACCGCCCTTTGTTCCGCAACCTGACGATAACTATGATACATGCTATTTTCAAGGTAAAATGGATTCGATAAATCTACCAGTACTATATAGTTTTTCAATGCATAAAACGATGATAATAAATCATGAAACTTCTTTTTCAGCGCGAAATATCTTACAACATCTTAACGTCAGCAGCTGCGATACATGACCGTCGTCGGGTGCCTTGTTTAGTCCATCCAAAGGAATTTTAGAGAAATGTGCGTAGCATAATGCGATTTCATTTCATATTTTTAACGATTAATTTTATTTTTACATACGAGCGTACGTATAACGTAAATGCAAAGGACTGTTTTTATTTAAGACTTATAGTCAAGGATTTCGATAAAAAAAATAGTAGCAAAAAAAAAAAGTAAAATCATTGTAATTTGATCTAAGGGGACTATTTAAGTACACGTTGTGCTTTTTTTACTGTGGGATCTCGAGCACGTCGGATTGTACCGAGAGGTATGCGTTTAAGAGTGAGACGTGCACCTGAAAGATGTATCGTTTAAAACTTATATTTCATCAGCAATTTTTTTTACGCAATTCAGTAAGATCTTCAATAATTTCACGGATTTATAGTTCTTTAGAATATTTATCTTGAGATTTTAAACTTCAGCGATACATCTTTTTTATGCAAGTCGCAGATGCTGTTAAAATAAAACCAACGTAGAAAGTTACCCTCGTCATAGCTCTTCAAGCATACTTTGATTAACCTGCTTTAAGTAGCCGTCGTTCACTATAAACGATTCAGAAGTATATTTTATTTTCGTTGATCGGAGATGTATCTTTTTGTTGAGAAAAATATTTACTTGCGTTGTTTTTTGTAGAAATAGAAAATTATTGATTAGCAAAGTAAATAATTTTTGCAATAAATGTACATTTTATATATACTACGAAACAAGACTTCTTAGCTGCTTCTCCAGTGCAAAGAAAGCGATCGACGATTTCATCGCATATGCCGCGCTTTCATACTTCTGCCTGCAAGCATCTTTATCAAATCTATAGCTGTGCAGCTTACAAGATTTTTACAATGATACATGCAGTACTTTTACCGATAATAACTTATAGATATTTTTATCGAACAAATGTATAGCATGTCAACGTATATTGTTGCAAGGTAAAATGTTATAAATAGAAAAGTAATTTTTTATTCGTCATGTCAACTGAATCAATTTTCTAATTCAAGTTAATAAAAAAGCTGTATATATACGTCAACACTACATAAGAGTTCAAAAGTGGTTTAACGACGTTTTAATAATGTATATAATATAATATAGGCGAATAAAACATGTACATATGATGTAATTATTTTATGAAATACAATTTTTTTATGTTTGAAAAAAGGAGTAAATTTCTCGAGGAAAGAGATTTTCCACAGAGTCTGAATTGTTACGTGACATTTTCAAGGTAAAATTTGACAAGAATCAACGCTAGTCACGTGATTTTTGAAAACGTTTTATTATTAAAAGAGTTACATAAAATAATGACGATGGAATCATTACTATAATATACGAGTATAGACGTGAGAATGAAACTTGATTTTTCTTCTGTCAGCGCGCATTATCTTACAACATATCTAAACGTCGATAGCTGCTAATCGTTTTATCTAGTCGAAAGAAATTTCAAACACTTGCTAACCTTATTTTTATATGCGAGAGCGTACTTATAATTTAAACACGAAGGGTTGTAAATTTCATCGAATAATTTGGCGAGTTCCTCGTTTTTTTTTTCATCCGCGTCAGTAGCATCAAAAAAAAAAAAAACGTCGCGTCTACAAACTACTTAAAAAATACAAAGCGTTCAGAGATCTGGTCATCCTTACGATCCGAGAGCGTAGAGTTCGTTTCCCTTTCGGCACATGCGTATATGTCGTCGATCCGAAGGAAAAGGAGTCGCCTCTACTAGTATTCATTGCGTTTGGATCGAGTAAGGATAAAGAGAGGAATAAATGGATAGAACGATGAGGTGTATGAAGGGGAAAGGAGCGATTTTACTTGAGATTCTTGTAGATCCAGGGCAAAAAGTGCGTGACACGCGTGTACACGCCCGGATACTGTCCTTTGCCGCAGCCGATTCCCCAGCTAACGATACCCACTTGGGTCCAGCGGCCGTCGTTCACCATCAGAGGGCCGCCGCTGTCGCCCTGTGGTTTCATAATCGTAAGCGTTATTATTTAATTTTACTTGCATTTAGAGTAATTTTTTAATATATACGTACGGAACAAGAATCCCTGGCTGCTTCTCCGGCGCAGAGGAAGCTGTCGACGATTCCACCGGGAGCGGCGCCTCCGTACTTCTGCTTGCAAATGGCGTTCGACCAGATCTTGATACTCACCTGTTGCAGTTTACCCGGAGCTGGACCGCCTGTAAGTTTTTCGTTTTACGTTAAACAATATATCCAGCGAAAAAGAGTACAAGGAGCGTTTCCGTCGAAAAATAACTTACCCTCCCTGAGCGATCCCCAGCCTATAACGACGGCCTGTTTGCCGGTGTAGAGATTGGCGCCTGACGGCAGGCAGACCGGCCTGATGGTCTCGCTGAATTCGACCGGTTCGTTGAGGGTGAGGATGGCGACGTCGTTGTAGAGGGTACGCATGTCGAAGCCGCGGTGACGCACCACTCGCTTCACGCGCTTCTCGATGTGTCGTACTTCGTGGGGTGTCTTGATGTCGTAGTCGCCCAGTCGGACCGTGAGACGAGCCACGTCCCAAGAGTTCATTCTATACGCGCGAAGTAAGGAGAATCAGTCAATCGAACGGTGCGAATAAAGACCGATAATAAAAGGAGTGACTTACTGAGCGACGCAGTGAGCGGCCGTGAGAATGTGTATCTCGTCGATGAGCGAACCGCCGCAGATGTGTCTGCCGGCGTTGAAGAGTCCGGCGATCCAGGGCCATTCGCCCTGGACGGTCGGGTGACCTCCGACGATCCTCTTGTCGTCCTGAGGTCCGTTCTTGGCGCCGCAGGCGGCGTTGAACGATGGTGGAGTGCTGGTCGCTGCAGGAGCGACGGGTGCCGGGGTCGGAACCGGGTTTGGACCGGAGGGAAAACCACCCGGTCGCTTGGTCGGCCAAGTGGTCTGCAGAGGTCGCTGAGTCGTGGGGAAGCCCGGTACCTGTGGCGGCTTGGGGGTCGGTGCTCCGGTAGCGGCGCCTGGGTGACCCGGTGGGTGGGTCGGTAGCGGTGGGATCGTGTGATGCGGTGGGTGAGTCGGGAGAGGTGGTGGCCATGAACCCTCACCTGGCAGACGACCTGCCTTCATGTCGTCCTGTGGCTGCAATTTCAATTTTCACCTGTGAGATATCGGATTTTCGCTTTACGATTTTTACAACGTACCTCGTTATCGGGTTCCTCGATGATGGGTCCAGCAGCTGGGTCATCTACGGGCGGTGCCTCGTTGTCCGGTGGCAGAACGGGTACGTCGGCGCAACAGATGCCGAAGCCGAGACGACCGTCGCTCTGGGTGTAGCTGCAGGTGTCGTAGATGCCCAGAACCCAGCCGTCCAGAGCGCCTAGATCGGGGATCTTGAAGTAGGGGTAACACTCCTTGAAGGTCGTGCACTTGCCCACTGCGCCTTTGGATGTGAGGCAGGGCCCTCGCTGGCTGAACAGCTGACGGGAACCACGGCGAGACGCTGTTAGCCCGGTCAACTCGGGGTCCGGCAGAGCTGCGCAAGCATTTTTATTTGTTTTTTAAAATATTCTTTTAAAAGCGAAACTTTCAAAAGAAAATACTCCACGAGGAGTATTCCGCGAAGCGCGAATAACTTGGCGCGCGCGCGACTGACAATCGTGTGTGGTTAACGTAATAGCACATGTACGCGGTACATATATACATCAGGAGCTTTGCCCGCGGGACTGTAGGTAAGCGAGTTCGCTGACCGTCTCTCAAGCGCTGCATACCTTCTCCTTCTCGTGCTAGCGCGCGCTCGTGGAATTTCCGCGATTTTCATCGCGCTTTTTTTTTTTTTTTATACTTCCCGGAGAATTTTTCAAAATTCTATTAATATTTCACTCGTCAGCCGGTTAAGCGGTCTATCCGATGAACTGAATTTCGCGACCTCGTTATACTCGGCTTTTGTTTGCTTCTATTATAATGCTAAGGAGGATAGCGGTCGGCAGCGCGTCATCGTTTTCGAAACTAGAAATCGTCCTCCTGCACTGATTATAGTCGAAAAAGAAATCGTAACAAGAGCTTGCTTACCTTTGACGACAACGGAGTCATCCTCCGCAAGCTGCTCGTTCTCGGCGTAGCTGGTGCCCAGCAGCACAAGCAGAAGAAAACTCGCGATCCCAAGTATCGCGAACCTCCCCATGTTGAATCCGATGTCTTCTCTTCCTCGCCGTTACTCTGCGGAGAGAACAAGCTTACGTTAGTTTCTTCAGCCCTTAATAGTCGCACAGAGGAAGATAAGCTATATATCGAGCGGTAACTCGCGAGACGCCGATTTTTCAAATTTCGAATAATAAGCGGGCAATCACTAAGCTGTATATATAAGTAAGTAGATGTAGATATTCACTGTCGATGAAGTTTGGCGAAAAAGCGTGTCTCGAACGGGACCTCGAGGCCAAGAGAGTCGTCACACACTGCCGCGCGCGCGCGTCAAGCTAAGCCGCCGAATACGCGACTCGCCAGCTTTATAACGGGCTCGCCCTTCCCCCGCCCGCGACTCGCTGCCTCCTCTTCTTCTTTCTCCTCTCTGCTCCTCTATGCGTGTGCTCGGTGCTCCTCTTCGTTCCGACTTCGATCCTTGTTATTCCTCGCGGCTCTTCTTTCGAGTTCCTCTGGCTTTTTCTCGCCACCGAGGGATTCCACCCTTAATGTCACTCAGTATACTCTGTGTATACTGTTCTGGTCGAGGGTATAATGTGGCTTTCTCGAGAGCATTTCAAATCGGATTCTCCTTACGTAACAGGTGATGCACGGCTAGGTATGTGAAGCAGAGTTTAAAATTCGCGAAAAACCGCGCGTAAAATATTCAACTGGTTGAGATTGACAAATTTATGAAGAAGTGGGCTATGTAGATTTGGTCCAGTCATACTTTTTCGGCTTCTCGGTGTACGCGACGACAGTTCGATTAGATCGGCTGGATTTCCAATATGGATTATGCTAATTTTCGGGGGAGATGAGCGGAGATTGCGACATATCGCTATCTGCTATGTGTCACGACAGACTGTGGGTGTTAAAAGCTTCGTACTCGTCTTTGCTGCTTTTTTTTTCTTGGTCCCCGCGGGAATGCGTGAATCGGCTTGTCGAAACTAACGGGACGTCATTGAACTGAAATCTCATTTTTTTTTAACAACTCAAATTTTGTATGCTAATTTCTTACTCCGACTTATTCTTCGTATCGGCGTTGAAATGATTTTAACGGGTTTTTAATTTAGATTTTTTTATGGATATCACTTCGCACTTATACGGCCGATCGAAATTGGCGGCGCTCGGAAAGAAGTTGTAAGCTCCGGCTGGCCGTGGTTTCGCGCGAAGCAGGCCATTAACATGGTTGAGGGAAGGACTGACCTTGGGTAGGCTAGCGGAGGCTGCTGCAACAGGCTGGCCGTGAACTTGCCCGTGAGACTATAATACGGCCCCCCGCGCTGCAGCTGTCACGTTTCGCGCCGCGATTACACGCTGACGTAAACCGCACTGGACCGCCCCGTGTGTCGCATGTACATATACATATATACGTTCATGCATACACCGAGATATAGTAGGCTATAATCGGGGTATGGAGATACGAGACTACTCGATCGAGGATTTTTCTTTCCCTGTGGCCTTCTATAGCTTCTATTTTTGAATTTGGCGGGTATTTTGTGCGCGCGGTCGCCGAGGGGAGGAGCTTCCGATTGCCGCTGTGGTCAAGGAGGACGATCAAAGCTTTTATTTCTACTTGCGCAAAAAGGGAAAAGCGAAGAGGCTCGAGGTTGTCTGGAATTACAAGTTGCGCGCGGAGCTTTTTTTTCGAATTTCCCGCCTTTTGTATTCTAGCAGTTAATCATGCTTTTACTCAGTGTTTACTTGGAAGGACGATTGGAATCGCTTGGTCGATTATCAAAAATGTTTTTAATACTCCGAAGAGATAAAGAAACGTGTTCTAAGCTTTTCGCAGCAAAACATTCAATTTATTAATATAGCTGCGCAGTTATATGTTCTTTCCACGAAATAACGACCTTAAAATGCTCTTGACGATTTGTCACGAGACAATGTTTTGTTAAATTTTTTCTTCATCACCAACACAATTCCGGCATACAATATATGGTTTGGAATTCATAAAAAAAGAAAGGATCTAATAATAGCTTTCCCTTGTAAACTAAATTGTCATTAGTGGAACTATTTGTTCATTTCAACTCGATCCTGTTTAAATATTTTCGGCAACATCCGACCAATGCATTCGTTGTCTGACGCGAGTCGTAAAAAGTGTTATCCTTTATTACACGCACCCTTCGAGCACTAAATTCTTCGCTATAAATGTAATACCCTGCGTATGTAAAATCTTTTGGCGAGGTATTCGAGTTGATTGCATGTTTGTAAGCCCCATCATTAAAGGTTTCCAAAAATACTTGCAAATTTAAGCGATTCCCCGATGGCGGGCTTTGGTGTCCGGTGATCTTATCCCACACTCCGAGGGCTCGTTTAATTAGCCAAAGTTCTTTGACCGCAACTCGCTCTTTTTTCAGCAGAGACTGAGCAGTAATTGATGATCGATAAAAACGACGTTACGCGGCTGAAACTTTTTTCAAAAAAGCATTTGAAACTCGTTTTAAAAAAATGCGCCGAGGGCCAGTGTCCTTCTTTCTTCAAATTATAACGAACTTAACTGCGCTTGTAGAACTGGCTTCGCTGGCGGCAATAATTTTTAAATTCTGTGCGTTTGCGAAGATCGACAAAAGCTTACCTTTTTCTCTGACTGTGTAAAAACTGAAAAATCAAGAGGTCGACATTCGTTGTGGTGACGCCGGTGTCGGATAATCATACGTCGATCGTCCTAATGGCTTTTTCTATCAGTCCACGAGAAGTTTACAAGCATCAATTATTATAATTCAGATTAGGTATCTGTATATTTTAACTACCCGCAACCTAGATTCAAAATCCTCCACACGCTTATGTGTCCAAAAAACACATCCAGAAACGGTTGACGCAATAGAACAAATTTGAATCTCCTTCTCCCAATAACATCAATCTTCGTTAGCTCGCAGGATTTCAGGTCAAAGACCATTTTTTCCCTCGAAAGATCAATAGAGGCAGATAGATGGCCTCGCGTTTGTGTGTAATATCAATGGGTGCGGGGGGGAATTAAAAAAAAAAGTGAAAAAACTCGGCTTTACCGTTTGAACCGGATCGCTATCATCAGCGATCGCGATTCGGCTCGCTCGATCCTTTTCCTCAAACAATGCGTGACATATCCGCGTCATAAACTGGCTCTCTCGCGTGCTCCACGCGATCGCGAGTGTCACTGAACCTCGCGTCAATCCTGGACTTTGATGTATGCGTGTGTATGCGCGAGAGTAGCAGCAGCTGTGTTGTACTTGAAATCAAGATGATCTCTCTCCTCTCCCGTGAAGGCTTTCGTCTCAACTTTATCTGCGACAACAGTTATTTTCATATTCAAAGCGCTCTTTTTGCGGGTGTGTATGTGTTTCGTTCAAACCACACCCTTTTTCTACAATAGTTTCTCCTGTACATCTCCAAAGAGGTAGCGTTCGTTGACACCTGTAAAAAAAAAGTGAGTTTCTATATACGTATGCATAAAAGATTCGTAAAGACTGAATTTTACTTACTTCAGCGATGCAGAAAAGGCGGTATTATGAGAATCATCTTTATGAAGCCACATCAAGTATGCGTATACAGCCACCCGCGAGCACCTGCGCCAATAACAAGCTAAATTCAGCTCGGAGCTGACAACCGGCCCGAGCGGCTTTTCGGTTATCTCTGCCAAAAGGCAAATGCTATCATAAATAATACACCGAAGTTAGGGCCAGTGGCCCCGCCAAGGTCGTCGTGCTCTCCTCTGCTCTTTCTCTCTCTCTTCCTTGGCGCACTACTGCCTCCTCGTTTTCATTTTCGCTCCTTCTCCGTTGCTCTGCCGAGTCTTTTTTATAATGTCGGCTCTCTCTCTCTCTCTCTCTCTTGCTCCGCCAAAGTGGATAGCAGCAGGTACGCGTGCACGTATATATCGCTCGTCTCGCCATTAAGATCGGCGTCGATACGCGGACTGCATCGGATATTGGCTTGACTCTCTCTCTCTCTCTCTCTCTCTCTTGCTCACGTGTATAATGCGCGTGTATGCGTCGTCGTTTCCGTTTCGAGTCAGCGCGAAGCGAGAGCGAAAGAAAAGCAGATCGGCATCTCGTAAGGATTATGCGATGGACAGAGAAGAGGACGGGAAAGATGATTCCACTACCACCGGGTTCGACGGCTTCTTCTTCTTCTTTTTTTTGCGAGAGGCTGAAAGGATTCGCTGATATGGAATGAACGAGCGAGGAATGTCGATAGCTCGGATCAACTGATGGGCGATTTGCGAATTTGAGCTTGGTCCGCTGATAGAATTTGCTGCTTAATCGGCGCTGTTTCTGAATATTCAGTTCGTACAGGGATTGGATTTACTCGAACATTTTGAAGTGCTGATGTCACTGATGTCAACACTCGTATTTTTTTCGCATGGCTCTGCGGTTAGGGATTTTTAATGTTGTAACTGGATCGGGCGTGTTGCATGATTCATGCGGCAGAAACTGGGAGTCTCTATCTTAAATCATGTAATTCCCCATTTTTTAAAGGCTTGAGATTTCAGGTGATACAGTTTAAATGCGTGTTCGGGAATTTTATCTGATTCAAGACTGAATTTAGCAAACAGCTAATCAAATTTTTTAAAAGAAAATATTATTTTTTAAAAGATACGAGTTTTCTCGATTGTTTAGCTATTAAAATCCACACCTCAAAACAAAGCTACCGCCTCGTCCTCGATTCTGGCGCTTGACCTACTAATCGACTGACAGAATGAACGATATCATTTACCGCAGCTAATATAGTAATGATATTCTCAAAAATTTCAGAAATGCTTCGTTTGACGGATGTTATATTTTTTTTTTAAAGAGAAGCATCAAAAGTGTTCGTATGTCTGTCAAATCTGGAGCAAGCGAGTAGGGGGAAATTCCAGCCGAAAGAGGTCAACGTGCCATAAGACGTACTATGAATTTTAATGGGGAACCACCCATGAATCATGTCATGGCAACACGATGATATTTATTGACTCCTGTCTGGCGATATCTCATATAGTTTTTAGTGTTTTTGAGTAAAAAGTGAAAAGCTGGATTCGTCGTATAATGTTACTCAATAGGAATATTAATTATCGTGTAATATGATACCAAAAACAAGGAAAACGAAAACTCATGAGTCACTTGTGATCTATTTGCCAGAAAAAAAACTTTCTATCTCCCAACTCGATTTCGAAGTATTTGTAAACAACCCTGAATCTAAAATGTAAATGGATTTTCCGTGAACTCGACATAAGAGAGAGGGGTCGATAATGAAAATAATAAACTGCAACGCATTCGACGTTTAATCTCTGTTCCTCGAAAGCAGACGAAAAATATTTCGAAGCGGCCATAAAAATACGGAATTCACATTGGCAAAATTCATTCGCGTAATTAAAGATATCCTTCGTTCCCTTTAATCGACGTCGATTTTCTCGGCTACTACAGAGGCTGCAAGCCGTTCATTTGCAGCGCCGGATGCATCCTCCCCGTGGGTAAACGAGAAGAAGAAATCCAAGCCCACAGGGGGAGCATCATCATCACAGGCAGCGGAACTGGTTTTGTGCCCTGGCTTCTGCGCGGCCGTCGATCGCCCGAGCGAGCGAAGACTGCCATCGAGAGCGCGCGCAACTATCGGTAGCAGCGAAAAAACGAAAGGACCAGTTTTTTGCAAGAATGAACGAGCGTGGACTGGATTTTCTGAGTCCAATCGAAAATACTAGTTTTACGATTTATGATTCTATCGATGAGATTGCTAATGGAAAATAAGCTGTGATTGAAAAGCAGTGCACAGTTTCTGCTTCTTTTTTTTACTACAAAGAAAAAGACGGTTGAATGACACCTTAACGAGTATGATAATTGTGTCTTTTGGAGCTTATCTCGTTCTTGAAATATTGCGCTCGTTCAGAAGATATAAGTAATGTATTGCTTACTCATAAGAACGTTAGCGCGGAGTCTTTTAACAAGTTGATGAAACTCGTAATGAATCGCCGTGATAATGAATGAGTTGAGCATATATTTGGCGTTTTAAATATGCGTCATCTTTTAACTGTATAACTGCACTTCCACCAGCCTTCCTTTAGCGAGTCCTTTAGCGGTTATTTTGTAAACACAAGCAAGTTACTATACACTCTCTGCATGCGGGAATGGGAGGATCAAAGATTTCCAATTATAATTAACAAGTGTTGGTAATTTATAAAACGTACTAATATAATATTTATTGTTTCAATAAACATCGTAATAATATAATATCACCTCTGGCACAATCTCACGATGGCAAGACGTCGCGACGTAACATTTGACAAATTTTCTTATAAATCTTCATTTTCCGCACGCTTCCGCAGACCGATCGGTCGACTATATATGCAACTCTAACCGCATACTAAGTAAGGATGTACAATCTAACAAAATATCTATATCTAAAGGGAAGTGGAAGTAGGATAATGGATCGTATTACTGCTTTATGCTTTTTTTGGGAAGTAAGGGCTTATGGAGGAAGTAAATGGGAACCGATCGTGCGTAACATGCACTTATAGTGGTCAACGATATGCAAACAGGCCTCGCATCTGAACCACGAGGATCTGCGCGAAAAATAATCAGAAGAACGATTCGGGATGCAGAATCGGAGTAAAATTTTTATTTCCGGCCTTTATTGTCAATGCGACTCTTGCATTCGATCGTAAACGATATTTTACACGTCACTAAAATATAAAATAAATCTTTATGGAATATTCTCTTTTGTCTTAAAAATGTACATTAAAAGCCGAAACAAATAATATCCGTTAATGTTCTGCACGAGATCGATGAAAATATAACATAACAATGAACTAATTTACACAATTTTTTCCGTTTTCGCCTTTTCACGCAAATACATTCAAGATTATGTATAAAACAGATATAAGAAAAACGCACAAACGTTTCCTCGTGGCGCGAGAATATCTTGCCGTTTTTATTTAAAATTAACTGATAGTAACATAGATGTAGCAATAAAAAAGAAAATGGCTGATCGCGAGAGGGTAAGATATACTCTATGAGACGGTCAAATACCTTTCGCGTATACGTAATTGTTATAATGTCATGGACTAACGCGAAATATTTGAGCGCTTTTATTTACTAATTTTTTCTTTTCCATGTTCGCTCTTTCTCTCGCGCACTCATGCACACAATTCATTATTATCTTTTCCTCTCTTTGCCTTTTTATGTATAAAAATAACAACGTACGCATACAATGTAGGTTTCTTCTTTCTTGTATCGATAGAATTAATATCATAATATTAATAACTATAATAAATGTAACAAAATATAGTACTCAATAGTATAATATGCATTTTACAAGCGTATTTTGATCGTTGCTTTGACATGCGTAATAACGAATTTTACGTTTGTAAAAGATTAAATCAATTACACGTGAAAAGTCGTGTCCTTCGTGAGGTGATAGTCGCTAAATAATAAAAAGATATATGGAAGCATTGTTTATATTGTCTTATTTGCTCCAACCTTTTTATATTTTCTAATATTATGGCAAGGTCCACAATGAAAAATCACGGAATGTACAATAGGAATAAGACAATTTTTCTATTCTTTTGAAATTTTAAATACGTTATAGATCATTTATATTCTTTTAATAATATCAAGTCATTCTCAAAGCAGCGCTTCAAAAATTGCACGCCATAGGATGATAAACATCCTTGCTTTATTAGATCGTAATTTCTTTCCTTAATTGTACAAAATTTCCGCGCCTTCGTACAAGCACATATATTTCTCAATATAATCCATAATAATTAATTCGAGTCAAACTCGAAAGTTACACGCGCGCTTAACTATGGAAACAATATTTTTCTCTTATCTTTATATTTGTTTTCATTTTTTTAGCGAGCTCATCTCGTCAACATTTTGTAAGTCACAACGCCGCAGTAAACGTTCTTCTCTTAAAGAATACGCACAACATACGCATATATATAAAACTAACGATAGATCTGCTTTTTGACATATGAGTAAACAAGTTCTATAAGTACATATATAATAATAAAATGAATACGGTGCTACTCGTTCCTGATATATTATCACCACCATACATACGTCATACGTGCATCTTAACAAAAATAAACATGAAACTGAAACACTTGAAGCGATAGTTTCGCAGTCATCATATATTTTGATTGATCAAAGGTCGTTAAAACGCCTTTTGCTCTCTCATATTGATAATAATAATGATGATAATAATATTAATAATAAAAATAATAATGTAATAATCATAATATAAAAAGAAAAAAAACAAACACAGTACCGTCGTATATTCGACATTCACCGAGAAATATTTCTTTGTAATCCTAACAAAATGTCATGACAGTCACAAAGTCTTGTTTCGCTTAACATAAGTTTTTATTACTGTGACATTACACTGAGATAAAATATAATAACTTGCACTACACAGTATTCGAAAAGTGAGATACTGAAATGTATAGTGAATAATTTTACAATTGAAATTAAATTTTTATATTATTTACAATTTTTCAACCGCGTCAATCTAATTTACACGTATACTCTAATTAATTATCATCACCGTAAAATTGAAATTCATTACAATCACCGCATCACAAATAAGTACACGCTCTATTATGATTATTCCAAATCTTTACAATTTTAATATACCGCCTCACATATTCCTTTGAATCTCACTTAATCAACTCTAAGACACTTATACCACAATTTCCTCTATACCGTGTCCCAGCGTGCCAGATTCCGCACATTTCATCAGAATGTGACAGAATCAGTATATAGTTCATTTTTTCAAAAAAATCTCACATTCCTCTTGTTCTCTCAACGCATCACAATATTATGAAGTGTACAGCGATTCAATGGATCAGATTCAGTAGCAGCTCACGTAGCGGTGACGTGGTGTTGCACAACGGCCGCCTGGTGAGGCGAGGCAGACGCCATCGTCTGTTGTGGAGTGATGGGCAGCTCTATGAGAGTGACGTCGTAACCGGGTTCGAGACCATCATTTGGATCCGAAGGTGAGTTTCCACCATTGCGATTCGAGCGCTCCTGCTGCTGTTCAGGCGTTAGCCGTGAATGTGACACCTCTAGCAGGAACATGTCCTCGTCCACATAGTAGCGGATCATGTCGTCGTCAATTTTCGCTGTAATTCTGTTGTTAGAAAAAGACAGAAAGATGATTTTTACGTTAGATTCGTCGGCTGATTCAATTTTATCTTTTATAAGTTTATACGGTTGAAAATTATTAAGGTATGCTTGTAAACTCAAGCACTAATTTTCAATCATAGGTGGGCTAAATAAACAAATAAAAAATATTTTCTACTAATTTTTCAGGCATTCTAGAGAAAGAAAGTATCGATGCAATCGATTTCTAATGGAAACCCTCAAGGACGCTATAAGCAGTATCACTGAAGAGCTTCCATCAGGGCGATAAGTGAAGTTCATTTGGTCGAAAGTGTAGACTACTTTGAATACTAAATTTTTTATTTTTGTGTACGTGTATGCACGTATTGAACGGAGCATGAATGTATAGACAGACGAGTCAAAAGTACGTGCAGGAATGTCACACTGCGGTTTCGAAGCTCATATTTGCCAATGTCATTATTAACGTTACACGTACAGCAAAGGCGAGTCAAAGTTCGCTTTCAAGCTGAGATTTTATTCATGCTGTTATTGGAAAGGATGCTTTTGAATTTTAAGTTATGGAGCGCAAAAAGGATTTTAAACAACGTGAGAAAATAATATATAGATAAAAATATGGTATCTTTAGATTTAGTTAATTTTTGAAAGTAACCGTACAGATTATTAATCGTCATCAAATGGATGATTTAGAATATGTTGAAATATTTTTAAGTGTTTTCAAATCCAATAAAAAAGACTTACTAAGCGGTAAATATTAAAAAAATCAAACTGCATAATGATTGTTTATAGAAATGATGTGTAACATCCGTATGTATACATGTGCGTAACATCCGTATGTATACATGTAACAGAAGTGAGCAGAAGGCAAATTAAAGCTTTCGTGACGTACCCGCCTTAACGTACACAAGGAAAGTTAGTAGTGTGTTAAATTGTACAGCAATTAAAAAAAAGAAAATGAAAATGAAGGACAGAATGACAGGGAGAAGTGACACGACATATAGGCATGCAAGCGTGAATTCACGAAAGATACGAGAGAACGAAAAAGAGTTAAAGAGCATACATCTGCGTGCTACCATCGTGCAAGCGGATAAAGAAACAGACAGCAGAGAAAAGAGAATAAAAAAATAGATCGAGCGGATAATGGACATGCGGCGAGACCTAAAGCGGACAAGCGGACACATGCATAGTAAAGATGGCTCTCTCTACTAAACTTACCCCTTTGTGTTTTTGCGATAGAGGTTATTAATACTCGAGGATGCAATTTTGTACTTTGACTCAATCTGTAAAATAGAAAAAAGTAGAACATTAGAATTTTGACAGTGGTTTTTGGCTCTTCTTTCTGCCATGCCACTCTTTTAGTTGTGTTCGTTTTTTCATTCTTTTATCAAAATGATGCGAGCAGATTTTTTTCTGACAGGCGAACAGACGCTAAAAGGCATCCATAGATAAAAGATACATCAAGTTCCAAGTGAAAGAGTTTTGAAGAAAGATTTGTTCATTATTTGTACTCATCCATAAACAATTTATGAAGAAACTGATTAATAGAATCGCGCTAAAAATGGTAACGCCATCTGAGAAAGTCGTATTCCACTTTTTTCTCAGGTCTCCGTATGTAAACCGTGTGTGAAGTGCAAATCGAGCCAATAACTCGATCAAATCGCTGCGGCACGTGACTGATTAATGATGAAGGGCCCAGTGGGAAATAAGTTCATGCGCATTAATAATTAATTAGCGGATGAGACGATGATTAAGTTTATTAATAAATTATCGAGGCGTAACGCGTTTTGTGCAAGAGAAATTGCCGAGGAGACATGCATGGATACATATCACTCTGCGTGTTTTGTTTGGTTCTTCTTGCCTTTTTATGCACAATATTATAGTGTGCGAAAAGTGCTTTGGGATGGTGTTTCTAACTCCTAATTTTAATCAAGGAGATTTATAAGTGTCATCAACTATTAGAATTGCATGATGTTAATAATGATATAATAATTATAAAAAATTTGTGTTAATGTATTATGACAATAACTTTAAAAAATCATAAAGGAAATTACCTAATTTTCTGCGTTGAGAGAGATCTGAAGGATACATCAGACTCCGATATAAGGCCCTGAAGTTCCCTGCGCAGAGTATATCAAGCAGTTTCCTTTATGACTTTTTACAAGCTATTGAATACATTTTTGAAAAGTACAATAATACATAAAAATAGATAGAGCTTTGATGACCCGCCTCTTTAAGTGAGAGGACTATACTTAAAAAAAGTTTTATGCAAATGATGTATCAAGTAATAAAGTAAAAGTAAACTGCTATTCAACAAAATAGTCGAGGCCTTGCATTTCGTTAACCTGACAAAAGTAAAATAAATTTTTTGTAATAAAGATCAAATTAATGCGCGACATTTATTGCTATAAAATGCTTCAAATTTAAATTTTTTAGTGGTTTTAATAGATATAATGAAAAATTACTTATTAATCGAGATCAATTAGTAACTTTTTCAATAGACAAATAATATCTCAGTCAAACAGAAATACCAAGTTGCTTTTTGCCTTTGAATTGAAAAAATGACGTATGCCTCCTAGTTAATAGATCGAAAAATGGATAGAAAGAGCTAAGAACTGAAATATCAACAGAAAATACTCACAGCATTGAGGAGTCCTTGAACACTGGGCGGTGTGACGTGAAGCGGCGTGTACACGTCTTCGGACTCCTGTCTGACGTACAACATGACTCGCTCCTCTGCATCGGTTCCGCGCATGTGCGGCTGCATGTGAAGTCGGTTACCGAGAGTACCACCACCGATGAGCTGACTACTTGTAAGGCCGGGCTGCACGCTCTGCAGCACCGAGCCCTGGAGCTCCTGCACCTGCATCAGTAGTGAGTCCTTCTTGTCGTGAATTGTGCTCAGATTGTCGGGCGGGAAGTGATTGTGAAACTTGAGGGCAGGCAGACTAGCACGACCGGCACCAGACTGGCCGTACGGGCTGCCACCGGCGCTGGTCTTGAGACCGCCGGCCTCGCCGTTACTCAGCGAGGAAGTATCGGTCTCGCCGCCGCCACCGCCACCGCCGCCGCCTCCGTAGAAGCCCGACAACTCCATCGTCGAGAACTGTTTCGTGAAAATTAAGTTAACGTTACTTCTTTTCTTTTTAACCTTTGATTTTGCACTTCAAGAATAGAACTTTGGTCATAGCTATTTTTAAAGAGATAATTTCGATGAGCATTAGCTTTGAATTATCTTCTTTAAAAAATGCTCTACCTGTGGCCGCGTAGAAATTTACCAACAGAGAGTTCACTGCTAATAAATTCGTTCGCAAAAAGTAAGCTCTTTTCTTGGTGCACTTTATAAAAAGATTTTCTTTTTTAAAAGAGTCGAGCGAGCTAATTGATGATTTTCGACAGCAAATCACAATATGTAGCAAGTAATTATCATATGTGAATTAAAAC
Organism: Trichomalopsis sarcophagae; assembly: GCA_024372645.1. NCBI lineage: Eukaryota > Metazoa > Arthropoda > Insecta > Hymenoptera > Pteromalidae > Trichomalopsis > Trichomalopsis sarcophagae. The sequence continues at coordinate 4,136,045 of QLSS01000001.1, forward strand.
ATTATCATTATATTAAAAAAAAAAATGCTTTATCTGAAAGAAAAATTATTACAGAAAGTTTCTCATGTCAATACAAATTAAATCGATACGAAAAACTAAAATAGGTTAATGTCAGTCAGCATCACTACCACATTAATGAAAACATTAAATGAATAAATTAATGAAATCAATTGCTCGTGCGCTCGACTCAAGGTTATTTGTCATGTTAAAGATAAGTTATACATAGGAGTTGCGGTTAGTGGAGCGCTTTGGCGTGGAGCAGGGCATAACGTGAATTCTACATATGTTTCTTGCATTGTTCAAATAGTTTTGTCATTATTAAACAATAACTGGCGAGTCGACGTCTACGCTACCTTTAAGCTTCTCGCACAAAGATCGTTCAATTGCAAAAACAGTTTTGGAAAATTCTCGCTTTGTTTGCGGCTACCTAAAGCTGAGGGGGTTGGGTTGATATTTACCTTGTCTATAGAGTGTTCAGCTGGTGGAGAAAATAGCACTGGAGGTTTATGAAGATCTGACATCGAATAGAATTCGCTTCGTTCTGTCACGGAGTGATAGAGCTCGTCCAGCTTCTTGCGTCCCGTTGCTGTCATTTTCCTCTTGGCTGCTCGCCTTTCCTCGTCTCGGGTCTTTCTTTCAGCACCCTGGAATAACCGCACGTTTAATAAAACCTATCCTCTGTCAACAACAATTAGAAAAAAGTACCAGAAAGCGTCTTATACCTTATCGCAGAAAACTTTGATTTGGCAGTAGCCTCGGTGGGATGGTGGCGTGTAGGCGTGAGCGTGCGGTGGCGGCTCTTCGTAAGTGTCGACTTGTATGTGAAGAGGCAGACCCTTTACTCCCTTTTGACTGGAGAAATCTGTGCTGAGGCATTGCACAGCAACGTTTATCTAAGGCGGACAAAACGAAATAAAAGTATGAAAAATTGTTGCATACTACTAGGCGTGCGCTCGCGAATGACGAGACAATAGTTTATGACAATACAATGGGGTATTTTTCTCTCACCTTAGCTGAAGACTCGAGCGGATTCCAATAAACGGCGATCGCATTATGCGCTACCTCCTCAATGCAGCCCACTAAGCCCACGCTGTTTTTTGTGTCTGCAAAATGCAAGATACTTAGTACGGGGGTTCTCTATTGCTCATTCATACATTGCACGAATATTCTAGTTCTATGTTAAGCTTTGGGTTCTAATAATTAACGATCAACGTAAGCTATGTAATAAAAATCAAATATCGCTTGAACGAAAAATCGAACTACTTCTAATAAACTGATCAAAGCTAAGCAACTATAACATAAATTACACAAACACACGCACACACAAACAAGCAACATCGATGATATCAAGACTTATATATCTCTCTTCTTACCGGTGCAGCGTAGTCATCATGTCGCGGTGGACGACAAGCCGCGCTTGAGCAAACGAACGAGATAGACCGAGGAAGAAGAAAAGAAAGAAGAACGATTCAAGATTAATAACGCATATTTTATGCACTTAGCCGACGCGCATATTTGTCTTTGTACAATACACAGCGCTCGGGCGCGAGCTTTCCTTCATTTCCCATCTGGAAATTATGCGCGTCGAGTTCTAACACACATTGTCGACTAGATGCATTCGCTCATTATATTCGTTTAGTAGTTCGCCTCTCTCTGTCTCTGTGTCTCTTTTTTCGCCTTACCTGCATCGAGGATACGCTGCTTGACGGAGTGCTGCCTGCCGTGCCAGAACTGCCACGCCTTGATCTCGTCTTCCGGGCTCTTCTCCTCCCGGAACATCAGCATAACCACGCTCTGTTGCGAGAAAGAATGCGTTAGTATATTATGAGAGTTCTAGTCAGCGCTTCTTTTCTAATAATTGCTGACGACGATTGTCATTTGAATTTTGAGATTGCGGTGTGTAAAGTGGAGATTGTTATTTTAATGTCGTCGACGCCCTTTATTAACATGATTATCTTTTTCCCCGCGCATCAAGACTGCCGGTGCTGAGTCGTTGGGGACATATCGTATTCCAAATAATCGTTCAAAATCATTCCACAGGGGGTCTGCGAGTTTCGCCTTGCCTACTTGTAATATTCCAACCAAAGCATGAATAATAAGGGGGAATCGACTGTTCTTTTCGCTCGACACTGTATTTTAAACAATTTTCAGAAATTAAATATAGAGTTGTCCAGTTAATCCTCGCTATGAAAGAAAAGCACGGCCTCGGCTTATCAGTAGCGCACGTCCGCCCATATATAACCGAAAGGTAGAGCTCGCGCGCGAGCATATGTCCCCGGCTATCGCTCGACAACGCGACAGCAGCAGCAGCAGTACGGAAAAGAAGGCGGTGGCGTCGGGTGTATAAGCCGAGCACAGCTCTCGGTGACATCCTTGTTCGCAGGCGGCGCGCGCAGATACGCGATACTCCAGCGACGTTCGTTCGCGCAACGCGATACGCGCGAATTCAGCGAGCGCACAAGCCCGTTAAGTGCAGTCTCTCTCACTCGGTCTCTGGCAGCGTGCATACGATGGCGGCAGCGGCCGATTTTTTCTGATTCGGGTGAATGGGCCCCTACTCGCGAGATACATACATGCGAGAGAGTAGGCAGCGACGACGGCGTATAACACGGGAAAGGGTGTTACTGCTGCCGCTGAAGTTTGAGAGCGACATTGCTTTTCGATACACGCGTGTAAAGCTTCCACAGAATTCCAGAGGAGCGGTCGAGCGTTTGTTTCCGGCTCTTGTTCTGCGCGAGGTGTTTATTTTTCGAGAAAGAGAGAGAGAGAGAGCCGACTTATGGGATATATCCGCAAACGAGAAAAAGTGAAAAGCTAAGCACTTATAAATATCGATGCTTATGACGGCGAAAATCGCGAACTTTTTGGAATATTTCCCGCTGCTAATGGAAACTACTTATATGCGCGAGTTTCACGTCCGAATTTATTATGACTAAATCGCGCGTATCTCGGCTATATCGCGCGAGAGGGCATTATACAAGCTTTTATGACGTTCTCCCGTGCGGCTTTATCCATAAATCCTTTTTAAAAAGCCGCGCGATCGCAAACGATCTCCGGCTGCATCGGGAGTAAAAGAAATGACAGCGGCCGGCAGCGCCGCGCCTCAATTAAACGCGATAAATAAGGAAGTGAAAATTGTCAATAAGCGCGTGCTCGTACGACTCGCTCGAAGATCATAGAAAATGTTTTTCTTGAAATTTCGTCGTTGCCGCGAAGCACGTACGCGCTCGTACAGTGAAACTCGCGAACATCCGGTCGATCTCTCTCTCTCTCTCTCTCTCTCTCTCTCTCTCTCTCTCTCTCTCT
>QLSS01000001.1:4139360-4157497 GCA_024372645.1 Trichomalopsis sarcophagae
CTCTCTCTCTCTCTCTCTCTCTCTCTCTCTCTCTCTCTCTCTCTCTCGTGCTCGAGCTCGAGCGAGCGCAGAAATTTTCTCCCCCTACCGTATACTCCGCCCGAGTGATATAACGCGGCGGCGGCGGTGATCGCGCGGAAGAAGTGGTAGCTGCGTGCACGTATAGAAGAAGAAGAAGAAAGCTGCTCAAACTCGTAATCGGGGAAAAATGTCGCGCGAGCTCGAGCTTTATCGTAATGGAAATTGCTAACGGTACGCCATTTAGCCGCCAATTAAAGTCGCTCGCGAGTCGCGAGAACAAACGACCTCATTCCACTGGTTTTTCCCGCCCCCCGTCGCCGGCCTCCTCGTCCTCGTCGTTGCGACGAAGATGCCTATGTCCTTTTCGCGATCGTACAAATGTTCCGCGCGCGTAAGATACGCGCCCCGCGGGTTTTCATACGCGATGGCAAAAAGGCGGGACCATTTGAATTGTTAAAATCATGAGAATTGCGCTTACGCGACATAGACGTGTAAAAGAGAAACTGAAAAAAACTGAGCGTGTTACATGGACATTTTTTTGACCTTAATTGCTAAATATTCTACGTGGTCGCTCGCTGAAATGCTTTATTGCGCTATTACGTGAGTACGAGGCTTTTTTTCCGAAAGACTCGCCGCGCGCGATCTGCATCGAGGCAAAAAGCATATGGCTTTGATTAAAGTCGGAGATAGCACAGAGTATGATTCAATTTATGTGATTCATTGAATAATTATTATATATGTGAAACGCGCATGTTAATCGATTCCACGACGATAAGTGCCTTATCGTCTTATTACCTTACAGAATGCATATAATTTCGTCTGGCGCACACGCGCAGCCACATACATTTATGCGAATCGAAATTAGAGAGTAATTAAAATTAATTACGAAAAGTCGCCTGTGCTCGTCGAGCGTCTTCTTATTTTCTGATCTACCAGCGGTGTTTATGGTGCAAGTATAGAAGGAAAAAACCCGCGAGACTTAAATGATAAAATCAAATGAGAAAACGTCCGTCGGCAAAAATGCCGGCCGCAGGCGTCGAGCGCGGTAGACTCGTCTCACTGTATGCTGGAGGCGAGAAAAAGCAGCGTCAAATGAAAGAGTTGCGCGCACGGAAGTCGCAACTCTCGCGAGCGACAGACGAGTAAACGCGTGTGCATCACATCAATACGGATCATCAGCTGCGAGTTCTTACCTTGACGGTCTGTCCCGCTTTTAGGAGAGGCTTGTCCGGATCCGGTACATAGTCCAGCGTGATGCCGTAGAACTGGCCCTTGTTGATGTAGGTTATCCTGTCGTCCTCGCGGCGCTGCGAGGTGCTGATGGGCGACTCCAGGTGGTACTTAAAGCCGTAGGCCGAATAGCTGCGAGCAGAAAAAAGAGCCGGATAAGGACAAAGATCGTTAATGACTTTCGAGGCGGGGCCCCGCGGGGCCACCTCGATCTCTCCCCTCTGTGTGTGTATGCGCGCGCGTGTATTTTTGCCGATCGAGAAATCGACGATCGACAGCCGGAGAGAATCGTTAGAGCGTTGGGCGTGCCATTGAAAAACTTGAAAAGAAAGTTCCGCGCGACTATTGGTTCGGCTTTTTGCCGGCTTGTCGACGAGCAATTATCATCTGTTTTAAGGGCGATTGACATTCCATTTTCAGGCTGTTCTTACGGATTTGCCGCGGCTTTTTTTTCTCTCTCCTCTGTGGATTGTAAGAGCTCATGTTTTATTCGAAAGGCGTGACTTGGAGACGATTCGGATCGAGCAGATGAAAGCTTGCACGAAAATCGCGTAGCTTTCGTTCGAGTTTCCCTCGGATGAGACTTTTGGAAAATTACGAGTAATGTCGCTCGATCAGCGCGCATTTGGTACGAAGTGAAACGTGCTAAACACGCATTTACGGCATTTGCTGCATTGACTCGAGGAATAAGGAAAAAACAAGGTTTTAAGTGTTTTTACCAGGAGTAAAAAGTCCAGCCGCGCTCGATGATAAAAAGGCTTAATTTTCCGTAAGAACATAAATTACGGCCCTCATTTTCAAGCGCAGATCGTTTAATATTTCTTCGATTGCCGTCGCGTCGCGCGCTTACACCCTCAGGAAGTCCGCTTATCTGCAAGAGGCAGCTCTCTCGGTGGAAAAAAAGACAAATTGGCGGCGTGTTCGTTTTTTTTATCCGAAGGAAGTTGAACGTCTCTATCAGAGAGGCGACCGCCTGCTTACTCGACGACATTAAGCACCTCCACTGCCTTACTTAGCTTATCGCGCGAATCCCACAGATAATTTTTTTCAGCACACACGACAAATCCATTATCGCCTCCTCGAAATTTTCCTTTTTCCGCCCGCGGGCAATTGCCGAGGATTGCGCGTAATCTCTCTCTCTCGCTCGCGAATGTTTTATATATTTATATGCATATATATCTACACGATACATTCCGCGAATCGGAAAAATAGCAAAATTTTCGATAACCGGTTTTCGCGAGAGACTTAACCGATATTTCATCGAACGCGACAGTTATACCATGCGTGCGCTCGATCAATCATTTAGGCGCTCAAAATCCTTGAGCAACGTATTAATATTGCTCGGATAAAAAAAAGCATTCGCGCGCAGTTTTGAACAGATCGTCGACGATACACGACGTGCATATACGCGCGCGACAGATACTTGCGAACTCGGGCACATACGCACAGGCACACAGACACACGCAGACATCGACAGGAAAACACGGCGGCGCTCGCTCGCTCTGAGATAAGTGCGTGTAGTAGCCGGCTGCGGCAGTCGCGGGTGAACGTCCTGCAGCAGCAGCAGCAGCGCGTTCGCGCGCCGCCTACCTTTTCCACCTTATTATAACGCTTCTACGCACACGTTGCAGCCGCGCTCGTATATGCAAATCCAGTGCAACCCATACGTGCGCGTCTGTCTCCGTGTGTACGTATACACACCTATCGAGGCGAAAGATATATACTTAGCTGTACGCGAGAATGTGTGCATTTAAGATAGGCGCGAGAGTGTATATACGGCGTTTCGCGATTTCACGTGTCGCGCGCGCGCAGAATAAGACCTCGCTGAGTTTAATCGAAAATCCGCTCTCGTTCTTCGCTTTTCTACGCCGCGAAAATTCCCCCGCGGATTATGGGAGCGACGCCCCGTTAAGGGGGGAAAAAAAATTGAATTCGAGATTTCGCAAGCGATAATGAAGGCAAGAGGCGATGGCGTTCTTGGATTGTGTTCGAGCGCGAGATCGAAGAATGCGTTGAATCTCTCGATAATGCGTTACGTCTTTTGTTTTGATCTTGTCGATGCTGGGAGATCATATTGAGAAGGAACCCACGGTTCGATGCTTTTATACATACTTACAAGTTGCTGGAGATCCGCTTGGATTTGCGATTATCTCAGCGATACAAGCGGCGAACGGCTCATTTGCGTAATTATGGGGCTTGATAAGAAACGATCTGGTTTATCATCGTTTTATGACTCTGTTATACGGGAAAAATTCAAAATTTCCGATCGAGTTTACATGTTGTATAGCGGCCGTTGCTTGCCAACAACGTCCACCCGGTCAGATACGGGAAAAGGATTCTTATTAATTATAATCATTAAGTCCCGATTACCAATACGCCGATCGCGCGACTTCTTTTTCTGCCTTATTGTAAAGCTTATACTCCGCGGGGAATTCGCACGCAGGCCAAAATGACAAAAAAACCAATGACCGCGCTCTCGTGTGTTCAATATGCATGAGGCGAATAATTTGATAGATACAGCGCGCAAATATAGATTACCGGCTCAGATTAGCAAATGTTTTCTCTATAATGGCGGAAAAATGCTGTTTCGATCAAGTGGTAATCAAATATTTCTCCAGCGCTCGGCAGCCGCGGCGGCAATCGCGCGCTCTCCCCATATGCACGTTGCGGTAGCGAAATTCTTGCCTGGCATTGCTATTATTTTAACTGTCTCGACCGGCTACTGCATAACGACATCGGCTATTACAACTATTTCCTCTATAGAGCTGCCGAACGAACTTTTTCTTCTGACGCGAATAACTTCTCCTCCCGATGTTTTATTCATGGCCGCGCAGCACGGGAGGGACTCCAATCAAGCCACCTTTTCATTACTTCTATACGTATCTGCAGTGCAGTGAATACATGCTAAAAATAAACTTCGAATAATATACTCACAGTTTTGGTATCTGGATCTTGTCGGCGTCGTTCTGCCGACCAAAGTCGTGCCAGGGCCGCGACCTTGGTGGGTTGGGGTTCGAGTTGGGGGTCGTCGCGCCGCTGGCCACGAGGGTTCCAGTACCTCGTTGTACTTGGGCTGCCTGTGCATGACCCTGCTGGAGCTGCAGCTGTAGTGGCTGGTGGTGGAGGACAGTGCCGCCCTCCAGGACGACAGCCGAACCCGAGCCCGCGCCACCCGAGCACAGCTCCGTGTAGTCGAACGACGACTGTGAAGTGAAGAAAAACATTTAGTCACGAGTTGATTGATCGACGCTTTTCTTATCTCGATGCTATTTTGCAATATTGAAAGTTTCGGTACATACAGTCGGAAATTGATACGAGGTTTTCACTGTACAATCTGAAATTGAACACGTGTGGAAAAGTGGAGATTTCATTAAGATTAGGCCCCCCCGCCCCATAAACATGTCGCATTTTATATAAAGGGAAATTCTATTAAAATTCAGACAGCGCGTGTGGGGCAATTAAGCGAACAGCAACATTCTATATGTCTCGACGATAGCGCCTGTAAAAAGCTACAAGTTTATACGTATGTACGGCATACATCGAAAATTTCACGCAAGCCTAAATCTGCATTGCGGGAACGGAATCGTACGTACATATTTCTCTCGGGCGACCGAAACGTGTCGCCCGCAATGACACGGCCTTACCGTTAGACGAATATTTTCACGATCCCGACGAGAAAAGTGCGAAATCAAATATGTTGTCGGTCGCGCACGATGGCTATCACCGCGCATAAATCTTCAATCCCTCTAACCCGCGTGCGCTCGATCGCGGGTCAACAGCCGCGCGGGCCGATACGAGCTGTCCGGCAAGGACATTAAACGCATACATCAGAGCGCGCAGTGTCCTTTAGCTCTGCACGGGCCATTAAGAAAATTAAGCAATTAAACGTCGCGCCAGAGAGATCTCAAAACGCGATCGCTACCGGCTGAATTTCGCGATAGCACACGACATTAAGTCCTCGGGTACAGAGTAGTTGCAGTGCGACACACACACGGTATATACATTCTCTCTCTCGATTGCTCATTCAGCGGAGCAGCGACGGCGGCGGCGGTTTTATCGGGCCTGGTATCTGCGCGGCGATCGAGATCGATAGCTCGGTCGGGCGCGAGGAAATGCCTGCTAATCGCTTCGCCGGTCGCGTCGAGAGCAAATCTGCCTTTAGAGCCGCGGAGTGAGAGAGATCTGTGTGCGCGATCGCGAGCTTTCTCCTCTCCGCAGCTGCTGTTCGCCCCGCGGGACTAATATGGACTGGACGTGTCGATTTTGCACTGTCTCTGGCTATGTCGTGCCGCGCGTTCGATTAGGGATTGTTTTTAGACGCATTTTTTCGCCGAGGAATGCGAGCTCGCGTGCATAATTAGGTGAAAGTGTCAGACTACGCCGGCTATCATTCCGAGGCTTGTACAGCTTCAACTTTCGGAGACAAATGTGTATTATTGCCCGATGTTGTGTATCGACGTGTTTATAGCTTGTACGTCTCGTTAGGTAATACGTCACGAGCGTATGCGTTCACATATTTGCGAATGCGCGCGTGCGGGGCACTTTTGGCCTCGTTGCTAATTGCTTTCTGCTACTCCTGTTGGGATTTAATTTTAGATCCCCGCGAGATTGAATTTCGAAACGAGCGATCTATTAAAAGTGCGTATAATGTATACGCCAACGCGTGTACGCGAAAACTGCCTGCAATATATTTCACGCGGCACAGTCCGTTAACTAAATTCAATTAATGTACAGTTGCCACCGGCGTCTATTTTCTTGCGTTTTCTCGTCTATCTCAGCGCTTTAACACTTAATTAATCGAGACATTGCTCTATCGGGTTAGGAATTCCGGAATATGGCCTATATGTATCAGACTCGTCTTTGCAAAAGAAAAAGCGGAGTCTTGTTCACGTGCGCAACGAACCTGATGCAGCGCGGTTGGCTGATGGTGATCCTGTCGGGGCGTGACGGCATCGGCGCCGATACCCGAGTCCGGACTGGGCAGATCGACGGTGAGCACCTTGCTGCTGCTCGATGACGAGCGGATGGCGTGCGTGGTGGCGTAGGAGCTTGGCACGACCTCGTACCTCGTGTAAGAGGCCGTCGAGGTGGGCAAGGACGTCGAGCCCGAGGAGACGAGGGGTGGTAACGCGTCGCCTGTGACGTAGACCGCCGTCGCCTCCTGGTGCAAACTCGTGGGGCCATTGTTCGAGCCGTTGGCTCCGTTGCCATTGTTCGACGAGCCTGACGTGTACGTCGTCTGCAGTCTCGGACTGCACGAGCCGTATGGGTCGTACGGGCTGCCGTACTGCGAACATGATTCATTTATGTAAGGATACAAGCCGTAAAATAATATATTTGCACAAAAATACGAAGGTCGACGACTCACCTGCAGCTGGTGGTGCTGATGGTGGTACATGCCCGGCGGCGTGGGACTGTCGGGCTGCTGGTTCTGCTTGTGTCTCTTCGCCGACTGCTGTCCAGTCCTCGAGGAGCTGAGGTCCTCGGGCTCGCGCTTCACTCCGGCGATTGCTGCCTGCTGCGACTGCGGACTGAGTGGCATCGGCAGTCCGCCCTGCAGAGCCTGGCTCGGGCTGTGCGACTGCTGGTTGTACTGGTGGAGGAAGTGGTGGAGTTCGCCGCCGGAGCCCTCGTTGCCGGTCTCCATACGCGTAGCTCCGCCGGCCGGCGCCTCCTGCACCAGCAGCTTCTGGCCCATCACGCCCCTGTCGAACGAGAGAATAACACGCATCCTCAGAATTATTATGCATCGAGAGTACGTACATATGTACACATGCGTTCACATTCACCAGGCACATGCTATATGCGCTTTCCAAACAGTCGTCGTCGGTCCGTTCCCACACGCGCGAGAGCGCGCGCATCGGCGAAACGTCACGTATCTCGCGGATTAGCATTGCATTATGAAAATCGAACGAAAGAAAGAGCAAGCGAGAGAGATCCATTTCATTTAAGCCGAATTCATGAGGGCCCATAGCCCGGGGCTCTCGAAGCCGCTCGCGCGAAACCTCCTCCTTGGCGACGGCGACGACGCCGCCGATGGAACGCAGGTGCGAGACAGTCGCGAGAGCACACGAGAGATCAGGTATCGGCGGGTTGGAATGAACAAAAAACGGGAGGAGGCAGAGCTCCCCCCATTGTACGGGAGCATCTGACCGTGGGGTAGGTATGTATGTGCGCTAGAAGCTGCTGGCAGTTTATAAGGGTCCGCGCATTGTGGATGCGCATTATCATGCTAAATATAACATGTTAACTACTTCACATAATGCCAAGCGTTATACTTCTGCCCTTTCTCCACTCTTCGCCGGCTCGTCTTGCAGCTCACGGATTTTTACGATATGTAGATATGCAGCCGTATATAAGGGACATATACTCGACGATACATTGCAATGGAGAGGGTATATACGTATAGGATTTTATTGCAGCGCGATTGCAGCCAAAGTTCGGCTCGTGAGACGCGGAGAGTTCGCACTTTTGCGCGCGGAGGAGGTGCGATAAAATTAACGATCCGAACGTGAGGCCGCCATTGTGTTAGATTTATAGAGGGGAAGGCGTTAATTCTGGCGTTTTATTTCGGCTGAGGTCACGTCTTTTCTGAAAAATTTCGCGAATATTCGTCGCGTATAAAAGGACGGTAATCGAGAAACTTTTCTAAACAATCGAGCGAATACGCATTCGCGCGACATTAAAGTTCTCCTCTCCGAAGAGGAGAACGAGCGCCGAGGAGAGAAGCAAGGATAATCGTTCACTATATCTCCCTCCCGTTGTCGTAAAATCCGAACGAGCCATTTTTCCTCGCCGGCTCGCGCGAATATAAATGAAAAAAATTCACAATATCGCGAATCATCGCGCGCATGGCTCCCGATAATGGCCGAGGCAAAAGAGCGACGCCCGTCAAAAGTCGCACCTATACACGCCGCAGACGTCTGTTCATCGGCAAACACGAGGAGAAGAACAGAAGAAGCGTATAGAGGAGAAAGACACTGAGGTCGACGACGCGCGCGGCTCGAGATGTTTATTGGGATACGTCGAAGAGTGCACTTTTTCGCGAGTTCGAGTGAGCCGGATGTTGAAGAGTTTTTGAGCCGCTGAATAAGAGGCTTGCAAATATAAAGGAGTCACGCGTGCGCAATATTCGAAGACGTACGTACGTACGTGAATCTAGAGGAGATAAACAGTTTCTAATCCGCTCGCGTATCCATCATAAAATTCATTCAGCATTTGAATCACGTAAGGCGAATTTTGAATATGAGCTCGGAGAGAAAAAAAATTACTTCGCTCTCTCCCTCTCTAAAAATCCTTTGTCGTTTTATAACTTTTCATCTCGTCTCTAGTATTGGAGCGATAAAAATCTCTGAGAGCACAGCATTGAGCATTCAAGGCACGCGAATGTTTGCTTTGAATTTGCACACAAATTATGACTTTTGACGCACGCATATCAGACGAAATGGAAGCGTTCGCAGCGTGTATACTCATACATGCGAATGCTTCCTTGGAAATAAAATTTTCATAACGTTAGTCACGAGTATAAAATAATTTCATTATGCGTTAGAGCACGGAAGCGCGGAAACAGAGAACAACCGAAGCATGATATGAAAATCCTGCTAATACACGGTGTCAGAACGAGTCTCGCTTCGAATGAAGCTCATCAATCTAGTCGACACTTCGAAAAATTTGCAAACAGCCTAAAAATGCAAATCTCGCGGAGAGTAATAGCCGCGGAGCTCAACGCACTTGCGCCCATATACAATTGCTCATTCGCTTTTTTTTCCGCGTCGCGTGTGCGAAGCAAGTAGCATGAGAAATTTAAAAAAATTCCCATCTCTCAAAGTCAAGGCGCTCTTATTTGTCACGGCGCGCGGAGGAGGTCGTTTCGGGGTCGTAGTCGTAAAAGCTCGTTTTACACGCATGTGCATTTTGACCCCCGTGTGGTATACGGGTACTAGTTGCTGTCGTCGTCGTTGGCGACGAGACCAGTCGCAGGTGAAAACCGGCACTCGGGGATTTCTCAAACCGGATATGCCGAAAGCGCGAGAGCAGTGCTTACGGTAAAACGCGTCCTGTCGCGAGGCTAGTGTCTTGCTGGCTCCTAGTCTTTCTTGCTGATGCGGGTTTTTTTTTCCGGCGCGAAGAAGTGGTTGGTTGAGGCGGGACGAAATGAATATAGAAAAACATAACTAGTCGCGAGGAGATGAGCGCACGCGCCTGATTGCGGTTGAGATATAGTTTACAAGGTGCGCGCATCGGTCGGGATTCCCTGTGACGTTGTGGGGTGATCTCTCACGATGGCTTTTAACTTGTCGTTTGCAGTGACGCATGACGCATTAGGAATAAAAGTGCGATAGAACAAACACATTTGTACGGCTCCAAGACTGAATTCTAAATTTAGAAAAAATTAAACTCGAGCGGCGACGATATAAAAGTCACACGCGATTCCAGCTACTGGTCGGAACAAGAGTCACAAAAAAGAACAGTCGCACGGTCAGTAGTCGGAATAAAAGCGCAACAGTAGCCAGAAAACGTGTCCCATAAACACCTTCCAGTGTTCCCTCCGTTTCGCAATTATATTTATACAGTGTCCTACAGCACGTTCCCGCTTCCACAGAGGTGTGGGAAAGTGACGCGATGATGCCTCATATCAAGGCGGACCTCGACGGTAGGTAAAAAAAAACGACAAAACACGAAATTCCGTGTTAATTAAGTACCTCTCTCTCTCTCTCTCGAGTTGTCGCGAAAACGACACTGTCTCTACAACATAAGCCATGCACTGTATATGCCTACTCGTTCCAGGAAACCGTCGGCTAGGCATCGCACGCACGCACGCACGCGCGTTTTCGGGCAGCGCGCGCGCTTCTTTGACGGTCCGGTTTCCTACAGCGAGCCACGCGCTGCCGCTTCGTCTTCGCGGAAAGCATTATTATAATCGTCGCGCGCGCACTTAATATAATAAACATACATACGCGCGCAACTAGACTTTGTACGAGCAATCATATCGCGTGCATGCGAGGGGAGACAAAGGCGGCCCGCGCGCGCGCGCACGAAAATATAATAAAGCGCGCTCGGCTAAGCTGTACGTGTCTCGAATGAGCCGTCTTTACGACGTGACGAGGCGAGCTGTATGTGCAAGCATCGAGATCACCGCTGACTGATTACGCGCGTGTATAAGGAGCCGCGCATGTATAGTAGTGGAGAAAAACGGAACGCAGCGCGCGAGGATCACGGGGGAGCTGACCCCCGCGAGAATAATGAGGCCGCGAGAGAACGCGTGCGTTTTACGATCTGGAAGTTTTGCACCTCGGCTCTGCTAGGAATTCCTGCGTGGCGTGCTGGTTATCCCAAGCCATTGCGAAGATAATGCTGCCCCGGGACGTGCAAGGTGCGAAACGTTTTACAAATTGGAGAGGAGTTACGCAATGTAAGAGGGACGATGACGAAAATTGGATCGGATTGCGAAAAAATCCTTCATAAAAAAGTAGATTCACGTAGGAAATGCATGCTTTATTAGCGGGTAATGCAAGATAGCCGGGCGATAAGAGGAAACAAAAGGAATAACACGCACGATCGTTAGCGCACCAAAAGCCCGACGCGACGGTCATTCCACCTAGATTCTCGAACGTGGAACAATGCTCTCCTTATGCACGACATGTGTATATTACTTATTTTTTCGACGCGTGGAATTTTTTCTCCCCCCGCGCGTCGTTCCGAGAACAGCCGGTGATTTAACGAAACCGTTTTCACGGCTCTTGAGCGCGGCATCGCGATAAGCCACCGCCGCACGCGCGTAATTTCATGCGTATAATTGCAGCGTAATGTATACGCAAGCGCAAGCACGAGATTCGTCGGTGAATTATCGCTCGGTTTTTCGTTTTTTTCTTTCTTCCACCGCGCGAGAGGCAACGATTAAAACTCGAGCAGCACACGGATACGACATCGAATTTACGCTCGCGGGTGCAGTCTTATTGGCAGAGAAAGAGAGAGAGAGAGAGAGAGAGAGTCTGGTTTAGCGATGGGGAAGCATCGCGCGAGCGGTTTCTCGATCGTAAACGTCGGCTCGTAAAACGTCTGAACGACGAGTGAGTGATTACGCGCCGGGAGAGTCGAGGTATAAGGAGCCGCGCGCGCTCGGGAGGAAGAGCAGTTTCGCTGCACCCACGCGTTGCATGCGCATGCGAGCGAGCGCCGCCTTAGCGCCGACGTAATGGCTTGTTTGCTTGATTTTTCGTTCGACTTGATTACTGTGTTTCTCGCTCTTTTTATCGCGTTTTTATATCTCAATTTGGAGCTTCGTGCAGTGTCGAGCGACAAGTGATCTCAGCGCTTTGCGTGGTAAAACGTCGAATACGCAAAAAGTCTCACGTGACAAAATACAGCCGCATTCGAAATTGGAGTAGTGATGTATTGTATAAGAGAGCGCGGTGCATAATGTGCATCGCCGCGCGAGGGCCGTGTCTTCCGGTCCATTTGCCGGGTTTGCAAACTGGCGTCGATCACCGGCGAGCTTCCGCACCCTGGAAACTCTTTGCTTCTCTTTCTTCGACTCACCCCAATTTCCTGGCGACGGCTGCCTCGGGGGTCCGTCCTTATATCCTGCCCTCCTCGCATGCAGCATAACACACACACACACACAGCAGCAGCAGAACTACCCCCGGTGCCGGCGCGCAAGTGTGCGAACTCTCGCGGCCCGGTCCCTGCACTTTTGATTTATATCGGCCGCTTAGCATATTTTGTAATTTACTGTTTGAGAACGTCCTCAACGTACGAATTTCAAAGCAACTGCAGCCGCGCGTGCACAAAAAAAGAAGCGAGTGCGAGCGCAAGAGAGAGGGAGAAATAAGGATTGCCGGAGGCGCACATACGACATGCCTTACTCTGCTCCCTCCCGCTTTATCTCGCCACTTCGATCTCTCTCGTTCTCTCTCTCTCTCCCGCTCGCGAGCTCGGAGTCTGCGCGTCTCCCTCGCGAGTGTAGATCGCGCGATAGCATCTCCCCGCTTCGCGCGCATTGCCGACGGATTTTAATCTAATTTTCATCGTCACCTGCCCGAGACGAAAAGATAATGTATGCGCGCGCGAGCGAGCGAGGAGACTGTATCAATTACCGAGCGCCGGTAAACACTGGCCCCTTTTACGCGCGCGCAGGTACGCGCCGAGGAAAATACGCGCGCGAGGGAGATTTTATGCAGAGACGCAGAGCGAGAGAGAGAGAAAGAGAGAGACTTTTATTTGTTTCCGCTGGCTCAGCTGGGTTTACTTTCGATCTCTCGCTCGCTCGCGCGCGTGAGTTCGTCCTTCTTTTTTTCGGCTGCTTATTTAATAGGATGAAGAAGATGAGTTATGTTGAGACGGGCAAAAAGTGCACGAGGGAGACACGACCGAATGAATACTGATGGATTCTCCGGCAAAATAAACAGAATCTTATGCATCGAAAATATTTTTGTAGCGCCCAGTGAGATCTCTGCCTGCGATATAAATAAAGTCGATTGATGCATTTTAATTACAAAACGTATGCGTATCGATTTTTCCGGCATGTGCGCGGCGGAAGACGCATTGTTCATATCAATTTCGCGTATAGAGAATCGCTGCGAGGCACGGACAATAAATTCTGAACAAAATAGCCTTAATCAACGGTATGTAATAGCCATTCGCGCAGGATCCGCGTATAAAGCGAATTTTTGAAAAGAGCCAGTGGTATATAAGCCTGGACACTCGGCGAATTTATCATATGTCCCTCGCGCATCAGAGCCACGAGCTTCCATAATAAATGCCAGGAAATTTCGTTATCGAGACTTTTTTCCGCGGGTTGTCCCGTGCGCGCGCGCGAAATGATCGAGCGCAAAGTCAGGACGAGTCTCCCCATCAGCGCACGTTTTTCTCCCCCTCGAGCGTTCGTTCGGCTTTCTCTCGCGCGCGCGTATACAGCTTTACGATCGAGGTCGCGAGGCATTAAAGTGATTAAAAGGTCGCGGCTTATTAAAACTTCAGCGCCGGGGAGGCGAGTATAAGAGGAAGAAGAAGAAGCGTGTGCGTATATAGTCGTTTTCCTGAGTTATGCGACATCAAGGAGGACGTAAAGTTCTCGAGTAAGAGAGGAAAAGACGTAGCCTCTCACATCCGGGAGGTTTTCACGTTGACGCGCTTGTATTTTTCATTGATTCTCGCATTATTACGCGCGCTCGGTGTTTCGCTCTCGCGGAAATTCATATACACGCGCGCGTGCTCGAAAGTTAATGGTCAGGCGCGCGTGAGAAGACACTTACGGAGTTGGTGCGTGTTGGTTTTGCGATTTTCGAATTCTATGGTTCTCGTTACGCGCGCGCTGTAGTTGTACGTCGCCCGCATCTTAAGTATCGTTTTAGGCTCGTAATGGCGTCGGACATTAAAATCGTCCCACACGTATATTGTGGAAAACGTCGCGCTGTGTAACGAGTCTACTTGTTGCGCATTAATTCGAAAGCTCCACAGGAAGGCTCTCTCAGCTAAATCCTTTTATACGTCGTAAATTTTATTCCCCCGCGGGACTAGCTCAGGAGGATAACGCAAACCGGCGGACATAACGTACTCGACGAAAGCATTTATTTAATTCACTCGAATCCTCTCTCATACACATTATACGCGCTTTTACGGCGTATCAACTTACGTGGACCAAAGCTCGTGGGTAGGCGGCAGCTTGACATCGGAAGCCTTGTCCGGGAGCTTGGTGTAGTACTCGTAGACATAGCTGGCCTCGTCAGCCGGATGACCGGCGACGGCCGTGACTTGGTGCTGCTGTTGGAGGTTGAGCATGGCCGCGGTGGCGACCGACAGCGGATGCTCGCAGTAGGCCCGCCAGTCGCCCTCCATGCCCTGCACCTGCACCTGCACCGCGGCGACCCTTTTCTGTACTTCCGGGTCGTCGCTACCGTTCTGCTGCTGTTGCTCTGCGGCAGTCGAAGCCGCTTGCTCCTGATCACCGCCGCCGTTGGCGGCTTGCAACTGTTGTTGTTGTTGTTGCTGCTGCTGCTGCTGCTCGTCCTCCGCGTCGTCGGGATCACGGGCGTAAGTCTGCCCAGGAGTCGGCACCTGCTGCCCGTCCTCGTTGACCTGCACGACGCCAGGATCCTCCTCGCTGCGACTGCGCCTTCTGCAACACGTGGAAAGAACGGCTTGGTTAGATAAGAGTATATAAAAGCTGCTATAATTTAATGAGATTGCTTTGTCCGTGCGAAAACGCTGCGTCAGTGCAGCGTTGAGTGTATTAGATTAATTACAATTAGGAATGCGAGCCAGGTTTAATTAGCGCTGGCGCCAGAGGCAATCTGGTTCGCGATACGTATACGAGCTTTCTATTTGCGCTCCTAATTGCGTTGATTTATGTTGGGCCACATTATCCGCTGCTGCGGGTACTGCGATACTCTGTTTTTAAAATTTATTACACCAATGTCGAATTACACGCGCGCGGTAAGCGACGTGTATAATTATTCCAAAAAAATGTCGTATCGCTTCGGTCGCACTGCGTGATTGATTTCTCATCTCGGCCGAGAAAACTTTCTCACGGGAGGACCGCAGCCTAATTAGAGAGGCATCACAAAAAGGAAAAATCCGTGACGCGTCGTGGAAGGAAATTAACCGGGCTCGGTCACGGTGACACCCTCGATCCTTCATTCGAGAGACGACGTCGCGGCCACAGCCTCGGGCTATCTCTCATTCGACGTTTCATCGATAAACTCACTCGTCCGCCTGTTCCTATACGTGTACACCCACGTCGAGGCAAAGAGACGAGCTTCGTCTCCGATTTCACAGAGATACTGACGCGATATGCGGCTATGGCACCGACTGTCCGATGTCGATTTCGAGCCGCGAGAAAGATTAGGCGCTATACGAGATTCGCCTCCGGATGCGTGTCTACAATCGCGCGCCGATAAAATGCCCCTACACAGAGAGACTTTCTAGCATGCCCCTTTCTATCATATGCACTTCTTCGCTTTCCTGCTTAATATTGTACGCGTCGTTGATTATCATACTCGAGTCGGCGGATTTTCAATTTGAATTCGCGACTTATAGGTTTTCAATTACCGAAGGAGAAAGACATCGGCGTAAAGTAGGATTAAATCGTTTGTCATGTCTCGCGTTTGACTATATAGTACCGAAATAATCCGAATGCGTTAGACAGTGTCTGCGCAAAGATAAATATACCGACTGGACGTTTTTTTCAGACAAAGCCGGTATTATTTAAACCATCAGCCATCATCTCGAGTAATTTACCTAACAGTGAATCTCCCCTCAGCCGAAAAGAAAAAACGCAGACACAATAAAATTACAGCTTTCCTCGTTCGCAAACTTATACACGCGTCACGCGTTTTCTATTCAATATAAACCTCGATATAAAGGCGCGCGCAGACATCATTTTTCTCCGCGATGCTACTTAGCTTAATAGCGATCGATTCATCAAGATATTTTCGAAATCGCGCGCGCCCTCGACAAAAACGGCCTCGCGCACTATAGAGATTCGCGCTTTCTACGTCCTCGATTACGCGATGCCAGGCGTTAGCGCGAACGAGAGCTTCTTCTTCTCCATCTGTGAAAAGCCTTCGTCGCGGATGGGACTTTCTAAGCCGACGTCGAAATAACTGCCGGCCTTTTTTGCGCGGGAATTCCTCACGTGCGCGCGCGCGAAATTCAGATGTACGAATGACTTTTATTGTGCTCGTAAAACGCGCGCGAGTAGCGCGGACTGCGTGCGGTTCCTTTAGCGAGGCTTTTTTGGCTCGCGTTGTGGAACCCCGTGAATGTTATTGCGGATGATTTTTATTGCGACGGTTGCGGTCGAGAGGGATTTCTCTCCGACAATGCGCTTGTAAATTTGCCCTGGCGTCGGTTTCAGTGTGTGGACGTGAGCGTATAACAGCTGATACAGATCTAATCTGTGATATGACCGCGTGTGTGTAAAATATCTACAACTTTGATCGATTAGATCCCAACACGCCGCAAAAACATACGTAAAACGGCCTCAATTTCGAACACCGTGGCATACTCGGGCGAGTAAAGCGAGCGCAGGAACGTTACGATCTCCGTACACGAGATGCAGCGAAGTGTGTGTGCACGAAAATTAGGTGAAAAAAAAGTCGTCCGCAAAAAAGGAGCGCATGCCCCCGACTCGGTGCACGCTGGCGCATCTACATACGATGATTAATTATTATAGACCCCTTGGCTTTTGCCTACAGTCATCAATTTAATGCTTCGCCGTCTCTCTCGCTCCTTCATCACGCATCCCGATTCCAATCCCGCGATCTCGGTGCCAATCCCGATTCTCCTCTCGCGCATGCGTGCATGCGCGCACACACACATATACGCATCGGAGCGGAGAGGAATAAAGCTTTATCCTCTCTAATTTATGCATGTCGAATCAATCTCTATCGTCGTCTCTCTCTCTCTCTTTCTGCGGCGGTGGGTACCTGCACCTGGACAAGGAACCGTTGCCCCCCCCCCCTTCTCTGCGATGCAGCCTGAGAGAGTTGCCCCGATAATGAGAGACTCGAGCGCGCGCTATCCTGTGCAAATATTTTTCTCCTCGGCTGTTTACATAGGCCGCCGCTGCGACGATCACTCTGTGCGGCTGCTGTCTTATTTGGCTATACGTATACGCGCGAGCAGTCTTCATTGTCTCTCCTTTTCTTCCTTGCGCTGATGCTGCAGCTTCCGATGCCATTCTGCGCGTGTTCGCGCATCGTCGGGGAGAAAATGGCATTGTGAACTTACTCTCGTCTGGCTTCTTCATCTTCTTCTTCTTCCTCTCCTCTCCGCACGCACGTGAGTGGGTTTCACGTCCGGACTGCGGAGAAGAAGAAGAAGACGAGAATGAAAGAGAGCGAGTAGTTCTCCCGGGTTTGATTATATCCGTGCGCAGCATCCTGTATTTGCGCCGAGAGACGACCACGACTACCTACGCAACGTGTGCCCACCCAATTGGCCGCCGCCGCCATGACACTGACTGCAGGGCGGTCTCACGTATATATATACCCCCGAGATACTTTGGTACTCGTGTTTTTTTTCCTCGTCGAGGGAAGCTCGTTTGTATAGTAAGTATACGTGTGCGCGGTTGCCGCTCGACTTTTCACCGATCGATCATTAGCGCGTCGCTGAGTGTATATCCGTCGATCCTCTTTTCTCTCACGGATGGATGAACCTCGACTGATGCTTAACTATCTTCGCTGCGGGAAAAGGGATCTCGCTGTAAACGATAAATATTTTCGAAAGGAAAGACATTTTCGTCGCGGAGGTTTGTTCTCTCGAGAGGCGCGCACACGCATGCGCATAACAATGTGAATTATGGCTACGGTTAAAAATTGCATTCCTCGAATCGCTCGAGCGCGCAGAGAGCCGAGTTTTATTGATGTCCGCAAAATTTTAATCCAACGACGCGAGGAATATCCTCCTCTAGTATAGCCAAGCCATAAATATGGCTCTTTTCTAACCAACTCATTCAATTTTCGAGAATATCAAGAATAATTTCATCCCATTTGTCAGGGGGAGCTCGATTAATAACAGGCTAACAGCGCTGAGAAATCGTTATTTAAAGAAGATATTTTTTTCGCGTCGCTGAAAAATGCGCGCGCGAGCGATTCCCCCCTTATGCCACACAGTGCACGAAAAAAGGAGCCAATCGAGCGAGACTCGCACTTCTTAATTAACAAAGCCCGGGAGCCGCGGGCGTCCTTATAAATTCATGAAATTCAGAGTCAGGCTCGAGGAGATAAAGACGGAGCTGGAGTAAAAAGAACGGCGCAACGAAGCCCGAAAGAAAAATAAACCGTCGTCGTTGGGGAGAAAAATCGCATGAATTAGAGGACGCTTCCTGCATCCTCAGCTCTCTCTCTCTCTCTCTCTCTCTCTCTCTCTCTCTCTCTCTCTCT